>VZTZ01020168.1:233863-333245 GCA_013400955.1 Drymodes brunneopygia | reverse complement strand
GGGGGCTCCGCGGGGGCTCCGCGCCGCCCCGCGGCCGCGCTGCGCTCTGGCGGACCGGGGCAGGTAGGGCGGCGGGGCGGCCAGGGCGAGGGTTGGCGGGGGAGGAGGAGGCGCTCTGGCTCCGCAGCGCGCTAGCTCCGTATCAATTATTTACACGGTATGTGTGCCTTTAACAACGCAGCGCGGCTGCAGCCGGCTGGGCGGGAGCGCACCGCATCGCCGAGCCGCAGGAGCACCCAGTGTGGCTGAAGAAAGGACGAGACTTGGAGGGGAGAAGCGAAAGGTGAAGGCATTTCCGAGACCTAGAGGGCTGCGAGGAGACGTGCCTGCATCGCTTTAGCCAGCCTGTCACATTAGTACACACTTTGGAGAAAATTGTATCCTGTTAACACCTGACGTTAATTGTAAAACAGGCATTTCAAATTTGTGAAGGTTATTTTTACGTTAGGCTAAATTTACTTCAGCGTGTATCTCAGACTATTTTCATCGTTGAGCACAGCCCGTGCATTACCGAACTGTGCGGTTATTTTTTCCTTTGTAAGAAGGGAGGGAGAGAAAACAGATCAATATACGCTTGTACACATGAACACAGCTAGTGAGCAGAAAATGCTTGTGTGCATTAGAAGAGGATGGGTGTCATTGCCAAATATAAATGGAAGAGCAAGTTGTTGATGGAATTTCATTTACTTGATCTGGTCTCTGCTAGCAAATTATTGTACACCATTAATGCCTTAGATCTTCCCCTCTTTAGCTCTTTGTCTTACAGAGGACACCAGAAAGGTTTCTTGTCTACACCACTTCAGTGTGGCTCTGTGTCCCTTTTGTGGAGCTTCCCTCGGTTCTGCTCTGAGGAACGCTTAGTACTACAGAGGCCCTACAGCCTCTCCAGGTGACACTTTATCCTCCATTCTGAATGCTCCTTGCTGAAAAGTGTATGTGGTGGGCCCTGCCAACGGAAGTCTCTTCTTTCTGTGTTGCAGTGTCCTTTTACATCTGAAGGCTACTACCACATCCCTGTACCATGTTTTCTTTATGATGACCAGCTGCAATTTGTCTGCTTCTCCTGCAGTCTCTTTGGCCACTGACTGCCCGCAGCTCTTCTCTGGTCTCTCCTCAGCTGGTGCCTGCAGCCTGTGCTGAGCCTCTGTGCATGCAGGGGGTAACCCTGCCTGCAAAAACAACTCCCCTCATTGCTTTTCAGTCATGTTCTTCGCTTTCCAAGCACCTTCTTAGGGTTATTTTGATTTCTTATTTCATCATCTGATGTGTTTGCAATTGCTCCCCAGTTCATGCTAGCTCTGGAGGCTGCTAATGAAACATCCTCTTTGGAATTACATTCATAATCCACCCTCTTGCTTGTAAACCACTGACAACTGCTGTTTCCAAACCTTTGTACCGCCTGCCCAAATTTTTCAAGTAAACTGAACTCCCTTCCTCATAAGCACATGCATAGAGCCTAACCAAGGCACAGATGAGTGGAGTCCACACTCCCTTCTTCCACAGCATGGTCTGCTCTCATGGCCAAGGGAAATTTGGCCAGATTGTCCCAGTTTCTAGTTGACAAGTTCATATTAATAGTTGCTTATCCTACTGTTTCCTTCCATCTGTTTACAATTTATGTGTCTATTTGTACTAGATGCTTTCTGGGGTGAAAATATGGTTTATTTATTTATTTATTTTCAAATGCCACTTTTAAAGACCGGCATCAGTTTGCTTATTTCTTGGCCATGTTCCCCAGATTCTCAGAGATAAAGAGAAGTGTTTCCAATGCTGTTTGAACCTCTTCCTTCACTATCCTGGCATGAAGTACAGTAAGACTGTTGGTTTGAACATTTCTAGGTTACCTAAGTACTCTTGTACTGCCCCAGCCTGGGCTGAAGCTTTATTCCCTTGTCATTAATGTGTATTATGTCAGTCACCTGATCAAAAGTGACCTCTTTTAGCCGAGACTGGTGCAAAGAAGGCCTGAGGCAGTCTGAGCCCTCTCTGGCATCAGTCAATAGCTTTCTCTCTCTGATGAGTAATCCACTTGCTTTTGACTTCCTCTTACCACTGATGTGCTTACCAAATAATTTCTCATTACTTGGGATGCTCTTGCTAGTTAAGTTTAATTTGTTGTATTGGCTTTTTTGTGTGTGTTTCTCCTTACCCATTCTTGCCAAGCAACACTTCTGCACTCGTCCCATGGAAATCTGATTTCTTTGTGCTTGCTTTTTGTGAGCTCATGATTAGCCCAATTGTCTGCTTCTTAACATACCTAAATTTCTTCTGCGATGGGATAATTTGTGACTGGTCTTCCAGAAACTCCCAGCTACCACTCACTGTCTTTTTCCACAAAGTGGAAAAGGCCTCATCATGGCTTGGGATTGGTGGAGTGAAATGTTGAGGGGAAGAGAACTTTAGGAATGGAGGTCTCAAGTTGAAGTTCTGAGAAAAGAGACATTTGACTGAAGAAAGCAATGAACTGAAAACTGGGAAGAGATGGGAGGGAAAAGAAGAGCCCTTAGAGAAGCAAGTAGGTGTAGTAGATCTGTAGAAAGAGAATGAAATCATACAGTACAATGAAAAGCCTGTAATGAGAGGTTACAGCCTTTACTCAAGCTGATCAAACATCTTCATCCCAAACACCTTTTCTGGGCTGCTTCAACATTCTGAATTTTTGTTTGGAACTGAAAAATTTCAAAGGTAGCATATTCCTGAGGGTTCCATATTTTTACATAGTAGGAGTTCTGCCCTTGAAACAGTGATCCTCAAGAGACTGTTTCTGAGTAGAAGAAGGTTGCAGACAAAAGAGGAAAGAAAACACATTTCTAGGAGTTAAGAAATAAATTTTTGATGAAATAAGTACTACTGAAACAAAACTTTGTGGAAAAATATCTTTCAGATAAGAGAAATGTCTATACATATGCCTATGAAAATTGGTTTTGGTTTAAATGAAGAAATGAAAAATGTCTGAAAGGAATATTCCAGCTGTGTGGTAGACCCTACACAAGAACAGATGCTGAAGTTAAGCAAGGCTTCATGAGGAGCTACCTTTTGTGATCAAGCAAGGTTTCTCCAACAGTGCCTCTTTGACCTCAGAGAGAAGAAACAAGATCTTTGGGGTTATCCTTCGCAGAAATACAAAAAGATACAGTTTAAAAGATAAACTGCATTCAAGAAGAGGATGAATCAATGTATTTTGGCTTATTTAATCCACTTTCACTAAGTTATATCAGAAAAATTGTGTGCCATTATGACCTAGGTCATCAACAGTCTGGGGTGGAGGAACAGAGAAGGTGACTGTGACCTACTCTGACAGGAGCAGTTTGATTGCCCTGTTGCAGAGCAAGCCTCCCGTTGCAGAACAAACATCCTATCTATTGGCACCCACTGCAGTTCAAGAAGCTCTAAAGCCAGGACCCAGAGAAATATTATCATGTTTACACAAAGGAAGAAAAAAAAAAAATCAAGCTCCCTTAGCCTTGACATTAACATTTTCACATTCTTGGAAGGCCAGACACACTACTTTGAAGAACTCCTGGCATAAATTCCTGGTTTATGTGGAATTTGCAGCAACTTCATTCCATAGCAACAACCGTAGCTATATTTTATTGTTTTATGGGATGCATGCTTCGTTGCCTTTTTTGTCTAAAGGAATCTTGTACTGTAGAGGTGAAATTATGACAGTGTAATAAACCAAAGCCACTTTGTACAAAGTTTGATTAATAAACTTATCTATTGGAATGAAGACTATTTATATACTAGAGAAAACCTTGGTGTCTTCATAGAATTGAATGAAAATTCAAGCTGAAAAGGATCAGAAGGTCTCTATTCTCCCCTCCTCTGAAGCAGGACTGTCTGTGGGGTTGGATCTGGATGTGCAGTGCTTTATCAAAATGCTATAGGGGATTTTTCAGCTCAGGAGGGTCAGGTGAGTACTTGTCAAAGCTGGATGTGAGGTAAGACAAACTGAAAGAAAGAATGAGTTGAAAGTGGTAAAAGACGCAAAGCCACCTGGGGAACAGGTAGAAAAACCTGTGCTTATTACAGTGTGCTCTCTTACCATCCTGACTGAACCAACAGCACCTGACTTTGACCATTGTTCTGATGTCAGCAAACATTGGTGAAGCTCACTGGCAAAATGTTCTGTCCCTCCTGATGCTGATTCAAAAAAGAAGACAACAAGTTACTTGTGTCATTTTCTCTGCTGGCAGAGGTTTGTACCACATATGGGGAGAGATGAAGCAGGAGCAGGGTTCCCATCCTCTGTCTCTTAAGGATGTGAGCATGCTGAGGAATGTGGATGACTTTGTGTATTATCCTAAAACTGGAGAAAATTGTTTGTACACTAATTATTGGGAAAAATCATATGTGTTGCAAAGCCAGGCAATCTGACATTGGTAAATGCTGTAACTAAGATTGCTTGGGCAGTGTCAGTTAATGCCCTAGGTCTAGTGCACATGCATTCTGGTGCAAACTTTAATGAATAGTCCATTATGCTACAACCTATAATTACATAATTCCTGACCATTTTTCTTGCAGATCTCCTGTTTTGTTCAGTTAAAAATAAAAATAAATAAAAACCCAATAGATGCTCACTTAAGAAGCTTGAATCTCAGCACTTAAAATACCTCTGGGAATCTGTGTCTTAATGAGAAACATTTCAATACTTTGTATTCTCCTTGTTTGGTATGGAACCCCATGACTTACTTAATGTACTAACTTCCACCCTGCTCTCAAAAACTAATGATTAATGTCCTCATGAGACTTCTTATAATTCTCCCCTTTGACGTGTTTCACAAATACTAATGCATTTATTTTCACGGTGCCGCTGCAAGGGGAAGGTTTATTACCTTCTTTTCATATTGGTAATCTCAGAGGCAGATGGGTTTAGGTAAAAACCTTGATGTTTTGGGTACTTGCAGCTTGCAGAAGTTTAACATTTTGGAGTATGGTGCAGCATTTTGCATTTTTGAAGCACAGATCCTGTTGGCAGCCATGATTGTACAGTGCTTTTGCAAATCAGATTCCAGAGTCTCAAGACATGCACTCATAAAATTAGACAAGTGCAACTGGAATAACATTGTACAGTGCTTTGAGGAAGAAAGAGAAGCCTGAGATCCCTCCTGGGCAAAGTGATGGAGCAGCTGATGCAGCACTGACTTAATAAAGAAGTAAATCTAGGTAAGACAGTTAGAGTCAGATAACCTGGATTTAAGGAAAGTAAACTTTCTTATATTATCTTTTTTTAAAAATAAGTTTATGGATTTGGCTAATGAAGACAATGATACTGATGTGGACTCTTAATGACTGTACAGTAAGAAAGATATTCACAACCTGGACCAAGATGTTCTCACTGGTGCCACCAGAAGAATTTACCTCTACCAGCTGCTCTGACCATTTCCTAGCTAGAAATCAGTTCCCCTTCCAACCTGCCTTCAGGGCAGTTCCTGTATGGACCCCCTGCTTTACAGTCATGTAAATCAGTGAGGTTCACTTCGAACAGCAACTTGAATTGCTTAACCTTGTCCTGATAATTTTCCTTGAGGGGAGTTTAGGAGCTCTCTCAGATACCTCTATACCTGTCAGCAGTCAGCCAGCTGACTTTCTAAGTCATGAATTTAATTCTCTGGAGAAGCAGTGACTCTTCATTCAGTCTCCCACCTCACTTGTGATTCACCTGCCTCTACAATTAACAAGGCAGTGCCGTGTAGGGAGCAGCTGCCTTCTCAGTAAGGTGACCCACATGTAAAGCAGGTCTATCCTGTTCACTCAGTAAAGCAAACACTGTGGACAAAAAAGTAGTCACATAATTAAAGGCTTTTCTCACTGTACATACAAAAGTATTATACATTCTATATAGATATAGATATGCACAACACAGAGACATTATGAGAATACACAGAGAAACCAAATTGCACTTGCACAAGCTATTTTACCTTGTGTAATTTCTGGCTTTCAAGTGCCTGATTCTGCATTCTTTGTGGTGTTTAAATGTAGGGTTTTTTGTCTGTGTGTATACGTTAAAACAATGCAAAAAACTAATGAGTGCTTACACAAGTCCTACAGTGTACATAATTTTTAGACACAGCTTGTTTGAATGCCTCAATGGAATGCAGTGAAATCAAGTAGGAATTAAGTCAGTCCAGTGGCTTTTTTATTTTAAACAGACTTCAAATACTAGAATTAAATAAATGAAATTAAATGAACAATTAAATTAAATTAAATTAAACTAGCTTTGAGCTGGATTTCTGCTTCAAAAGACCAAAGTCTCTAACAACATTCATTTTACATTCCCTTGGTCATAACATGGTAGCTGAACATCTGATGTTGAAAAACCACTTAGTGTAAATATATGTATATATTTTCTGCATCCTCCTCTAAGGCTGCTGACAGATTCTTAACAGAAATACTGAGGCTGAAATAGTAATACTTATTTCAGGAGCAAGATGGGTGCATTTTCACCTATAATGGGAATCACAACCGGCTACATGCAGATGTCTACTGTCGTTTTCACTGTATAACTCAGTTTCTAAAGGGAAAGCAAAAACCAAACAGCATCTAGGACATTCCTTAAGGATTATTGAAGGAAAGGAATCAGAACACCCTGAGGGAACTCAGTGACTCAGAGTGTGGTCCTCAGACAGATAAATTACACCTTGCATGCAGATTAACTGTGCAAGCGCATGTATGTGCTACAGAAAGTAATCAAACAAATATAAGAATGGCAACTCAATGATTAATTGTCTAAAACATATGAATCACCAGGTTTTCCAATCTTGCAGGACCTAACTGGAATATTTAATAAAAATGGGACCTATAATCAAGAAACCTATTTGCACATCAAATATTTGCCTTTGATTTTTTCTCTCCTTTACATCTGGTTAAGAAGCATTCTTGATGGGGAATTCTTCTTTCCCTGCTTGCTCCTATATTGCAAATGCAAGCTCAGACTCAGCTAACATCCAAATGATTTTGCCCTGAGTCCATGCTGACATGGGCTGGGAGCTAGCTCCAAGGTACAGCAGCAAGACTTGAGCCTCCTCCTCTATCCTTCAACACAAGCTGGATATTATGTGTGGAGAGGCTGAGAAGGAGCAAAGTCTCAATTAAACCAAGTTGTGTAGCTGCATGGTGTTGACATATACACACCCATCTGTTTATGTGTTACCTGGCACTCACTGCTGCTCGCACCCTGCAAGACCTGATTGCAGTTAGACCATTGTAGGTCCTCTCCTCTCTCCTCTCTCCTCCCCCCTCTCCTGGGGTCCTTGCACAAATCTTGCTAAATTTGATCTGAACAAGTGCAGCCCTTGATACACTGCCACTGCCAATCCACAGTGGACACCTGCACCTGTGGCTCACAGCTCAGCTCGTGGTTCTCCTGATAAATCCTTTCCAGAATGTCAAGGAGAAGAGTATTTTCTCTCTGGTCTACATACAAACCAAGTATGATAGCACACATAAGGCTTAAGAGGGAAATAAGAGCATTAATTAGTTCAAGTTGTGGAAAGAGCATGTTGATTTTCCTCAAGAAAATTGTTGTGAAACAAAATTATGGTCTTAGAACAAAAGAGAAAAAAAGAGGCTGGGAAAAAATCATAAAACAATATTTAATATTTTTGTTGTATTTTTATCAACATTTAAAGATTTGAGATATAAGAAGCTTGCACTGCTACAGTTATATAGTTTGTAATTATCTGGAACCCAGGCCAGTTTGTGCAAATAAAGCTCTGCAGCACGGTCAGTCTGGCAGACTTTGTCTCTTCAGGCATAACCACTGATTTATACCTTACCCCATAAAGGTCAAAACCCACTTTCCAGCATGCTAGCAGTATTGTCTTGAGCTGTTAACTACTACCCTGTAAATACCAAACACTTCTGTCATAATGGAGATTTTTTACTTGAATTTATGCAGTCAAGGAGTCTCTGGACTCCTGAATTAAAAAAAAAAAAAATTAAAAAAACAGAGAGAGAGAAAGGGAGAGAAGGAGAGAGGTGGGCCCCTTTGCTCATCCAAAGAGTTCTATATTTTACACTATTAGAGTCCCAGGACCTGGTGCATCTGAAGTGAAGGGTGAAATTCCAACTAGTTTTGTTCTGGACCAGTAGGGTTTGGCTGACGCATGCAGATTGCCAGGATGTTTGCTCAGCACACACCCAGCTAGCTGAGGAAAGGTAAAAAGCATTAGTCATTCCATGTATACTGCAACAAATAACCCACTGCAGACTTGTCCCAGCTTTCTTTTTCCTTCTGCTGCCCAGTGAGGATGCTGAGTCTGACAAGTCTGAAAATGCAGAAGACAGTCTGGAAACTCAAGATCCTTTGCAGCTGCAGACATCTATTTAGAAAAGTTTTGCTAGGATGGAAATGCTGCCAACAGCAAGCAGAGAATGAGAGGTTACACCTGGACTGAGAAGAAGTGTTACAAGGGATGAGTCAGCTGGAAATAGATGCCTGGCTTGGAGAGGTTTGGCTTAAAAAATGAACAAACTGCATCAAAACCCCCCAAGCTTAAAAAAACCCAAAGAAAACAGCAGATTGTAAACAACAGCATGAAGAAACAAACCTGGTATAGGATGATGTGGGAAAAAGAAATCAAGACTTTCATCCATACAAGATTTCTGTTTGTAATTAAGAGATAACAAAGGATTATTCATGAGCAGCTTTTGCTGTGGCCTTTCCCTGCTTCCCCCTACCCACTGAGCTGGTCAATGGGTGGTCAGACAGCAGAGCAGGAAATCTTGATGGCCTCAGTCACCAAGGAGGAGGCTGAGTCTTGCTGGCAAACCCGTGTTTGGCGTCAAGCAATCATTCTTTTCAGTCATGCCAGGGGTTCAGCCATCTTCCTCAGGAAGACAACAGTTGGGCAAGGAGTTTACAGCTGCTAACATTTACAACATAAAGAAATCTTTACTGGAGATTGCAGATGTAGCAAATTGATCCTGCTTGTGATGGCGTCATAGGAGAACATCAAAGGCTTCCACCACTTTTGTTGTTGTTTGGAATGAGATAGGCAGTGAGCCCAAACCTACCTTGGCAAAAGCCTTCTGTGTTGTGCAGCTTAGCCATCCTGCCAGCTATCTTAAGCAGGGCATTTCTTATCTCCAGTTCCTTTCCAGAAGGACCAAGTGTTTCTGGTCATTTGGCTTCTGACAAAGGGCTCTGTGTGGTTACCAGCTGTAGCACTACTCCTGGGTTTTAGGCGGGAGGGAGATTGTTAGGCCAGGTTCACCGTAGTGTTGACCTACTTGTGATCTCCTTATTCAGTGTCAGACTGTTATCCTGAGCAGGCACCTCACTGGCTCCTGCTTTGTTTTGTAAGCCTACCTGGGGCAGAGGATTAACTGGTACCCCATTCAGCTTCTCCTCTGCAACACCCTTTTGTGATTAAGAACCCACTGGTGAAAGATGAAGATGCATTTGTGTAATTATGCAGGAATTCTCTGTTAACCTCCCTCAAATATTTTTAAAAGCATGTTGCTAGGGAAGATGCATCTGGAGTCAGTTATTTTAAAGCTTTCTTCTTAGATACTTAAAGACATCCTTCTACTATTTTCAGATTTGAGAACAAACCATATTCCAGCTGGTGAATGTAGATGCAAAGGAAGTTATTCGCTCTGCTGGGAAGGAGACATCATACCCACAGTTCCAAGACCTCAAAGCAAACCAGTGCAGTGCTTAATGAGCAATGGCCTCTATTAAAATATGAAGAAAATGATATATAGTAAGTTTTAAAATCTAGGACGAAGTTTCTTTCCCTCACCATCTTAAAAGTGAACAAAGTAGGAATGGTACAAAGCTAATAATTACATCTTTTAAAAACAGAAAAAGACGATGGAGTCCAAGTTGGACAAAATTCAGGGGTTGCTGTTTTCTTTAGGTGAATTTACTTAAAACTTCTGTGAGCTTTAAATCAGACTTTTCATTGCATAAGGTGCAGGCTCCTGAGTTGTGACTGATACTAGGCATCTATATTCCTTCCATTTTAAGGGCTGGCTGCTACTGTCATGGAAAACATTAATGTCAGCTTCACCTTTTTGCAAAACAGTCAGCATTTGGTTTGGCTGAAGAAAAAATATTTTGGAATGGACCTCAGTGACCTTCTGCAAATTGATAGCTGGCTTGAAACAGGCAAAGCTGAGTCACCAGTTGCACGGGGTTGAAATCCAACCCATACATCTGTAGCACATCTTGCATAGCCAGTGTAATTGACGTTGTGATGTTCTCAGGCTTTAAAAGAACGTTGACAGCCTCTGATCAGATTTGGATTGGATACTATATGTTACACATAATCTCTGGGAGGAGATGAATTTAGACATATACTCTGCAAAATCTGGGTATTTGGGGGTCTCCTGTTCTGTGTGCATTTTCCTGAGAAATTTCCAGTTTCTCAGAAGGAAGGAAATCCTGGGATTCTCACTGTTCTGGTGGATGTGTTCCATCAGCTTGTTGATGGAAACAAGAGAATTCACTCTCTGTTTTAATGCATCTGTTCCTTTCAGGGCATCTGACATGGTTTTGATGAAGTCCATAGTAGTTGCTTTTCAACTCTAATCCTATATCCTGGGGAAATTAAAGCTCTTCCAGGGTGAGGTTGTAAGGGCTCCATCACTGATTTGGCTGTGGTATTCACTGAATTTCTGAATCTCCTCCAACCTCCCGCAACAAGTAGAGAGCAACAAAGTTTTCAGAAGGGGAACGGCTTTGTTGCTGGCTGGATGTTGTATTGTGCAGAGAGGAACAAACTGTGTAACATTTTACATTTCATGTCCCAATTTGTAGCCTCTCCTTGAAATATTCAAATCAGTTCTGTTTTCACATTTTATTAAGAGTTTCAAAAGTATCCCCTGGGTAAATACTTTCTGCAACAGTTTCCTTGTGTGCCAAATTCCCAGCTAACAGCCCTCCCTGCAAAAGCTTTATTGTAATATCATTCTCAATAATTTGGTAAGTCTTAGTGTTTGCAGGAATAATCCAGATCCTGAAAACACCTTCTATAACCCAGTGAATGATCTGGGAGCATTCATGCTGTTACCCTCACATAGCAGGCATAGAACCACTTGTACTTTCTTATAAAGTGCTGTAATTTTGCCCACCACAGTTTAGTCCTTTCTCTTTTTTTTTGGAAATGTCCCTTGTGGTTTTAAGAGCTGTGGTTTCCATTATCTCATTTTAAACAAATGAGGTTGAGTATTTGTTGAGACTCTCTGAAACACCAGGGTCACACTCTGCTTGCACACAAGGCCGATGAACAGAGTTTCAAGTCTACATCTCCACTTAAGGATGTATTTTCATCTTATTCAGCATATAATGGCAGTGCCAGTAAGATTTTTTTTTTTCTTCAAGATAAAGCACTGTATTTCAATCAGGACATTACCATTTTCCTTTTCTTTTCTGGAATTCAGAAAACTTAATGTATCACCAACTTTCTTGTTTACTTTGAAGAGTCTCATCTATTTTGTAGGGATATACAAAAGCCCAACACCTCTAGAATTTGCCTCAAGCAATTTTTTTTCCCAAAAAAAGAAGAAATAGAAACAATATAAAGACTTTTTCTGGGCACTTAGTCACAAGTAATTTGAACCTCAAATTTGCAGTTAGAGAAATGAAATCTGTCACTGGGCTTCCGAATAATGAAATCACCTCTGGGGAAAATACCCCAAACAAACCAAACAAAAACCCCAGGGCAAACAGAGAAAAGCTGCGTTTTCCAGAGCTATAGATGAAGCAAAGCACAAACTATGGCTGACAAAGTACTATCAAAGTACCATGAAGTACCTCAACACCCCAAATAGGCAACTGGCATTTGACTGTAATCACCGGTGGTGGGGGAAATTGTGAGCACTATCCAATCTCCCTTGCCTTCCCAACATCTAGTTTAAATCCAGCAGAGATTCCTGAAGGTGGGAGCCTAGCATACTTCTTCGGCTGAAGGTAAGAGCTGGATGTCTCCAGAGAGCTACACCGAGTGCACAAATCTACCTTACATTGTTTATTACATGTCTATCCACTCTAATCCTTTCAGTCAGCTGTGTTAGCATGGTTCATGGCAAATCGTGTGCTTTTCCTCTGTATTCTTTAAACAGCAAGAACAGTGTAGGATTTCAGGATCTAAAGGAAAATGTGTTTTCTAAAACATCTTTAATATTCAGCTAGTATGAATTATTTTGTTGGCTTTGCGTGCACAAACACACACACACAGTGGTTTTTGTCAAGGTCTGAGATGTAGAGAGGCAGAAAAATCATGTTCCTTAGCTATGGATTGTCCTGAAAAGGTGACTTCTGTAGTTCCTTACAAAGTGAGCTCCCCAAAGACCTAGAAGGAAGAGTGAGGTGACGCCCTACATCCCCTGTGCCTAGGCATGGAGATCCTTGGGTCTGCAAAACCAAGCCCCAGGGAAGCAGGGCTCCCACCCTACCTTCCTCCCCCACTATCCTGGGTGAGATGAAGGCTCCCACTGAGTAGCAGGAGAACTGAGAAGATGCAGAGTCCTATCATTTTGCCGTGGATCTGCGGGGAAAAAGTGGCCACACCTCCTTCCTCAGGGACTTGGTCCAGGAGGAGAGGATGCAGCAAGGAAAGAATAACCCATTTATCACAACACAACCCAGGGTTCTTCAGCTTGGACTGTGCTACTAAGACTTGGCTGATACCCTGGGGAGAGATGATCTGTCTGAAATTCCTCTGAGGCTATTAGGAGACTGTGCTCCTTTGGGCCTGAAGAGGACAAGTTTTATGAGTCTCTGGAGAGAGTGTGAAAAATAACATTTAACTGTTTAATCCTATTGTCCTCCTTGAGAGCAGTGGAAGAGGACATGTCTATCCTGCTCACAGGATAGTGAATCCTGGCAGTGAATTTTCAGTCCCTATGTACAGTGTGAGAAGATAATAAGGACTGAAAGACCTTGACTTTCCACCGGAGTCCACATACAAAACCCACCCTGTTCTTACTCCCAGATAATAAATAGGTGGTATTTAATAGGATCAGTCTGTAAAATCCTGCTGGGGACTTGATCTGAAAATGATTCAATGATACCTGGCTGTACATGGAATGCAGATATTCAAGGCCTTGGTTGTTTCCAGGTATTTGTGATAATGACTTTGGGTTTTTTTTCTGAGAGGGGAAAAATGTATCTATTTACTAAATTCAGTCATCATTATAATGTTTAGTCCCCAAGGCCAGAGCAATTATTTTCCATTTTCCATTGATATCCAATGCCCTCCAGCTGCACTGTATTAGATTAGCAGACACAGGTGCTAAATTTAGTAGAATTAGAGTGCAAAGGTACTAATTAAACTAGTCATGACAGACACTGCCTTCAGCAGTGAGGCTTTCCAGGCATCCTTGGGAAAAGAAAAAACCCAACAAATTCACAGGTTTTCCAAGGAGATGTGCTGGGCACAAAGGACTGCTGAGTGCAACTTCCAGTTCAGCTACATGGTCTGAAGTGGCTCTTTTCCTATTTTCTCACCTCTGAGTTTCAGTGCCAACCTGTAGAGGACCAGCACGTTCATAGCCTGGAAAAAGTGGTGCACTCATGTGTAGGGAGACAAGGGTAGTGTGGCACTTTGTGCTACCTGGATGAAAGTTCAGTGTGCTCTGGACCCAGTCCACCTGTCTTTTTAGAGCTCAAGTCTGAAAGCATCATCCTACTCTGCAGCACAAAAAGCAGCAGGATGGTGTAACCCAGCAAACTAAAAGATAACTTTCTAATTGCCACTGCTAAAGATATAGTCTGGGGTCACTGCACTCAAGTAAGGACTTTCTTGGGGTCTTCACACTCCTCATGGAAGAGGTAAAAATGAAATTTCTTTGAGTAATTTCTACCCTGGTTTATGCAAGAGCAGTGACATTCCTTTCAATGATGCATTCCTTTTAGTGACACCATGGAAACCTTGGGATTTTTAAAGGGTTTGAACAGCATAATTCACCGGGAATTTGTGAACAATTCTCCTGGTACGCCAGAGTAAAGAACTCAGCTTTTTCTCCTTGAAAGCAAAAGTAAAAGTCTTAAAACAAATTAAATCCAATAAGCAAAATCCTGAGTTTGGAGCTGTATTCACTTGAAGTGAAATATGTGACTAGTAATGATCTACCACAAAATATACCAGTTAAGTCTTAGCTGGGTCCTCAAAATAGGTGTTAAAGGTGCATACGTTTTGTTCCGATACTCTCTGCAGGAGTAAATTGCACTCCAAGTTCTGTTTGTTTGAGAAAGCCAGCAATGTTTCCTGCAGATCCCAGGCTTATGCTTTCAAAGCTCACTCAGGCTTCTGGCATTTTGTGAAACAATTAAGGAACGGGTACAAATGCATTTTGGAGTTTTAGTCTGAATGTGCTATCAATATTTAAATGCACCGTGTAGCTGTATGTAGCTGTGTGTTGTAATTGTATGGCTGCATTAAACTCCTCCAGCTGGTGCAACGTGCTAAGAAAACCTGCACATCCCTTTTTAGACAGCTTAGACTGAGCTGTCAGCAAGAATGGAAATTGATGACAAGTAACTGTTGTCATCAGCTGTCTGCAAATGGTGATGATACCATTGCAACAGATGAGATGAAAACAATACAAGTAGATGCAGCAGGAGTGTCCCCACAGGCCAGGTGGTATTTCATGCAATTGTATGAGTGAGCTCCATTGTTTCCTTGAAACATAAGAACTTATCTTAAATAATAAGTGCAGCTTATCAGTTCAGCACAAGTAAGCTGATAAGTTGAGCTCAATAGATTAGAGTTTGAATATTGCTGTCATGTTTGACTGGCATAGGTGGAGAAAAGGAAAAGGGTAAAGACCCATGTAACATTTTGAATTTGCAATCAAGTGAGTATTAATATAACATGGTAGATCCATCGGTGGTCTGGTCCTAAGTTCTTGTTTTACAAGACAATTATTTTTATGAAATAATTTTTTCTGTATGGAACATTAAATTATTTTCTCTAAGGCAGAGCAGAAAAACTGAACATCTCTCTGTGCTCCTGAATTCTGTTGTTTGCTCTTTCAGGTAAGCAGTTGGCACCAGTATGTTACACAATACATAAAAATTTAAATCCTCAGTAGCTGAATTCTAGTCCTTTGTTAACAAATTCTGCCTGTTTTTTCCTTTGATGCAGACCCCATTGTGGCACACCCCTGGACTTCTGTCTCAGCTCACTTCTTACCATCTCCACAGAACACTAGGCTTTAGTTTCACCAGAGCTGTACTCTGAGCTAATTAGTGCATAGCAGTGAGCTGGGGAATAGTTGGGTGACATCCATTGTCTGACACAGATAGCAGCTAAAGGTGTGAAATTTCAACAACAAGGTTAAGAGCATGGATAAATTACCACAAGGCAAAACTCATGCCAGTAAAAGCTATCTCTGATAGACCACACACACAGCTACAAAATAAACCTCACGTCACCACTCTGCTTACTACTATGTGTAACATGGACTGCAAGTTTCATTCCAAGATCATAAACCTGCATCCAAAGCCTAATCTTTGCAGCTTGTCATGTCAATATATTCCCCAGTGCTATTTCACAGAGGGAATGATGGGGGAGGCACAGAGAGTGATGATTTGCAAAAGTCCCACACCACGATGGTTTCAAGTCTGGCACAAGGATCCAGAGATTCTGATTGTCAGTACCAGGGGTGTAATGCACACCAAAAAAGTCTCTCCTCACCCATCCACCTTCCCTAACTTCATTTCCCCTCTCAAAGTCAAGAGCTGCCAGACCCAAGAATTGTGTTTGAGCAAAACCTTCTCCCTGGCCCCTTTAGCACTCACAGAGCACTCATGAAGACTCTGTAATTGGTGCAGTGGCTGTGGAACTACGGTGGAACTACAGTAAAATATACTGAGAATACAGACTGTGCTGTACTGTCCATTTTTGTCAGCATAATAATGAGCCCCCAAGAGACAGCCGATAAAGCCCAATTATTCCGTTCAAATGGTCCAGCTCTCAGAGGTTGGCAGGTTTGATCACTAACTGTGTGCTGCTGGAAACAGCAAAAAATGAAGTAGGATCCTGAAGTGTTACTAGGAAAAACTCAATTTTGATTAGGCTTTTGACGGTATTTATTCTGCAAATCTTCCAGTTCCCTGCTGGAGGTCTGACAAACAATCCCTTCCTCCTGCACTGCTGCTCCTAGGGAGAAAGTGCTTGGTCATGGCTGGGCAAAAAACCATTGGACAGCATTTGCTTTTCAGGATATAAGCACTCCTTCTTAAATTGACTATAGTGATCATTTAGGAACAACATGATTTACTTCCTCCCCTGACAGACATTGTGCTGCCTGTGCAGTATCTTCCACAGGGCCAAGCCCCACTGCACTCACTCAGGTCAAGTACTTCATTTGAAGTGACCTATGGGGTCATGAACTAATACCCCTGAGGGGGTAAGATCAGGGATTTAGGGTGGGAATGGAAGTCTGTATCAGTCCTCCCGTAAGCCAGCAAGGGGCCCAACCCATAAAGCCACTGAGCAACCTTGAACTTGAGATTTAAGCTACACCAGTGGTTTTAAGAGTCTTATTCAAAAAACATCAGAGTTGAGCAGGTATGTTCTCTGCCAAAGAAGATATCATAGATCACAGCACATTTACTCCAGGGCAAGTGTGCCTGCTTTTTCTATTAATTGCAACAGTATGATATTTCACCTCAGCCAGGTGCATCCTCTGAGGGTGCCTTTCCCTTCCCTCCTGTGTCACACACAGCAGGAACCTGCCATTTGCATGGACAGTGGCAGATGTTCTCCTGTTTTCCTCATGTCTCAGTGGAGAACTTGCTCTCAGCCTGCACTAGCTTCATCATAACTGTTATTTACAGACATCTGGTAGATTGTTCTACCAGAATGACTTTTTTCTTTTGAAAAGTAATTTTTAAAACATTCCAGCTATCTTAGCTAAACTGCCACAAATTAGAGCAAAAATATTGAGGAATAATTCTGTAATGACTGGTGATAAGTCCATGATAGACAAACACACAGAGCTTCCTCATCTGCATGTGCTGGAAAGTCACAAAAATTCAGAAGCCGTCACACCACAGAGAAAGTACCTTGCTGATATTTAAAGGATCATCAATATCATTGAATATAAAGAGATAGAATTTCTAACTTCCCTTGACAGCATGCAACCTAAGTGTAGTTAAAAATACAGCCAGTGGCTTTTCAAGTGCAGGGTAATGCAATGCTAGCAATTTAAGTTTTGTGGTCTTACACACAGAAGTTGCACACTTGGCAATTTTAGGTTTCAGTCCTAGAGGCAGAACTGTGAGATTTATAGGGGATGACAAAAGTGATTTTGACCCACTGTCCTTTTCTGGAACTAGTGCCTTTGCCCTTCATGCTGTTGCTCTTGATTAACATTTGCGACATGGAGCCTGGGAATAGCACAGATGCTGCACTGGCACCACCCTCACCAGAACTCAGAGCAACTCGCTTCCAGACATGAAAACTAAGTCAGAAAGCTGCTGAGACCTCCCCAAGACTCTTTATTAAGATTAGTAAGTAGTTATTCCCCAAATTCTTCAGCAGGCTTCCTGCAGCCAGGAAGCATTGTTGGCCATGGCATGCACAAGTGGGGCTGCAGAGCGCTCCGTGTTTCCTCTTGCCCATTGAGTGAAGTGGCTGCACCATCACCCTGTCTCCAAAGCACACCCTAGATGCTCCATTTGCAGATATATATGCAATTTAGTACTGGGCGTATCTTGACAATACTAAATATTTAATTTTTGTATGCCCTCTGTCATGTAAGCCTTTTTTCTATAGTAGCTCCACAGACAGAGGAATTACAGGCAGCTATTTTTTTCCATGTGGATTCTCTGCCGTAAAGGATCAGTTTGTTAGCTTGTGCCTTAGTAAGAATGTTAACACAATCTTTCCTGCTGAACTACAATCTATTTCCTGAAAACTTACAGAAATATAGTATCATTGATATATCAAGAACATTTATCAAGTTAGAATGAAATTTGTCAACAAATTCAAGAATAATTGTGTAGGAAGACAGACAGAAAACATGACTGTTCAAGCTTTGCTTATCTTAAGAAACCAGGCTATGAAACCCACAAATGAATACAACAAAGACAGTAGAGGAAAGCTCCCTCTCCCCCTGGTCTGTAAGAAACTCCATCCTTCCTTTTGGTAAAGAAAAGCAGTGTTTGTCCCAAGGGAGAGGAAGAAAACACAATATGAAAAGCAGCCCGCATAGGAAGTATTCTAAGCAGGCAAAAAAAAAAAAAAAATTAGCAATTCCAAGTCCTTTCTTTCACCCCTCAAAAAGCCCTCCTCCTCCCAGGACTAATTCACCATACTGAAAGAAAGCCCCCAGCCAGGTGTGCTCATACAGCACTGGAGGCCATTTGACAATGTCAAGAGACAGCCTTGCTCACAGAGCCTCGTGGTCAAAATGGACTTGCTGGTTTGAGGGCTTTGAAGACAAAGGTCCTTTGACCATTTCAAGGACAAGTATAATCCATTCAGGAGAATGAATTTCAACATGGGCCACTTTTGGCCATTCAGTGCCTGTGACTTGCTACTGAGGGGTAGAAGGAGACAGAGCAAAATCCTGTTGGTAGCAGAAACCTTATACAGGAGTCTGTGGCCAGGCTGGGGTGCTACAGATAATGGGACAGCAAAGACACTGCAGGAAGTGACAATTATTTTGTAAGTTAAGCTCTCCCTTGTTAACAATTTTGATAGCAGCAGTAAAAATAATTCTTTATGGGAAACTCTTGAGTACCACAGAAGAAGGATAGGAAACTAAAAGTAAAAGCAGCTAGTGGAGGAATGCAATAATGGGGATTTTTTTATTTCTGATTTGCATCATAGTTACTTGGCTTGCTATAGTAATTTCTCCTGCTATATCTTTCTTGTTTACACTCCTAGGCCAGACATGGCACTAATTTCCACGTTCCAGCCCTTGGTACCATCTCAGCATTTGTGTCTGCCTTGCTCTGCCGTGCTGCTTCCTACAACAGTCAGATCCTGTCTGACCCAATGCACAGTCGAGCTCTGGAGTGAGCATTTCTGAAGTACAGGAGTCCAGCTGTGGTCAGTAACTCCAGCAGAGGCAGTCAGAATAAAGGAAGTGGTTTTTGTAACAGCTATCTGTTTGAGATATTGGTGTTTTGGGGAACAAAACTGAAAGAGAATCTCCAATATTTGCTTTGAGCTGTGTGAAGGTGACTATAGCTGAGAGCTGGAGGCTGCATTTTGAGAGCAGGCAGTTCAAATAAATCACTGCAGCTGTAAATGTGACCCTTAATGGAGATAGATGGGCCAAGAGGTCATGCAAGGAGTTGATAAAGAAACAGAGAAACCTCCTTTGATCTGTTCCCTTCCCTGCTGAACTGGATCATGTCCTTGTAAGCACTGGTGGCACCAGTATCAATAATGTGTGTCCTGCTGTTGCCAGACATACAGATGCTGGCCATGTCCCTTACTCTGGGAAACTGGGACTTGAAGCTGGGAGATCACATGTCAACCTTTATTTCATTAAAGCAATTACTCTGGGATGCATATTTCTCCACACATAAAAGACCACAGCTTTACTGACTTCAGCAATCTTAAATGCAGTCCTGGGGCAAGGCAGTAGCTCAGACTTAGAGATTTCTGGTCCCTGAAAAGTTCTGAAATATCTTAAAACCACTCTGAAATAAAGTTTCCACTCTTTTTACAGGCTGAGCTTTGCTTTTCCTCTCCCACTTCTGACGTGCTCTCTTTGTACTTGGAAGAAGACAGAAAAAAAGCAACAGCAGGAAAAAAAATTGTTGTGCAGAGATGAACCTCAGCAATGTAATCTTTCTGTGTCAGTGAAAACTCACCCTCCTCTTTTGTTACTTGGATAATAAACCCTTCAGAAGGCTTACGCTACCTGGCAACCACCAACGAAACAAGAGTTTCTGCTGGCTCTGGTCAATGCCCTGCTTTGTGCCAGTCTGCAGAGCAGTATGAGCCCAGCATCCTAATCTGGTTTAGGTGAGGCTCTCCATCACCCCCTCCTTTCACTTGCCTTATTAAATCCTACATCAGGCGTAGTTCTTGTGCACCAAGCCTCACTGTGCAAAACTCAGGCAGGCTATCAAGCTTGTTATGCATATAATTTCTCACCTGTGCTGGATCCTGAATACTGCATGAGCCTTCGTCTGTTTTCAGGTGGATTTTAGCCTGTGAGTGCTGCACAGTAAACTGAGAAGCTACTGAGAAGCAGTATTGCTTTCACAGTTCTGTTTCATCCCATGGTTAATAAACACTAAACTTGCTGATGGTGTAAAACAGCATCCAGGGGAGGCTTGATGTACCGCAAGTATTTGTATAAGCACTAAGTTATAATCACAAGTCCTGCTATCCAAATGCATGTTTATTTGCAAAAGCCTGGAAGTACAGTTATCCACTAGATTTTAATGAAACTACAGGTTAATAATGATGTGATGTAAAATGTCTTCAGGATTCTGCATCTTACGTGTTTGGCCACAGCTTGACTCAAACTCTGTGATTTCCTTATTTGTGGCAGTATTGCTAAGTCACAGGAATAAAAGTCTGGGGGGAAAAATGCCATGAGAAGAGAAAACAAGGCTGGCATTTCTGCTTATCTTAGCCTTTTATGTTGGTACAGATTTTATTTCAAATTAAAGCCTGTAGGTCTCCCAATGGTTTACTTCTGCTCCTAATTGTCTGAAGCACACACCTCAGTTAGATCAAGACAACACATCTGTGGGTCTAGTCCTTAAACTTTGCATGCAACAGTAAAAACTGCCAAGTGGGTGGGGGAGAAATAAATTCTGGTTTTGTCCTCTACCCAGATTTTTATTTTTTAATCCTTAATTTACAGATAAATTAGGGAAAATTGACACATTTTTAAAGTCTACAGTGTTCAGTGACGTTTTATGCTCCATCTCCCATCAAAAGGAAACAAGAATAAGCAATGAGATAAAGATTATCATCCAGAAAGGTCATATTGTTGTAAGAGGAATGAATGGGCTAGCCTTTTACAACAGCATGCTCAGTGCTATTTATCCTAAAAAAAAGGCTGTCGAATAACTAAATGCTTTTCAAAAAGAAAACCAAAGCAGTCAAAGACCTAGAAAGGCTCAAGTTTAGGTGGTTAAACTGCCAGAGTTTCTGTTCTAGGGAGGAGCTCGAAATGGGAGACTGAAAGTATAATGAATTATGAATGATGCAAGGTGTAGAAATTCTGTTCTCTCTAACTTGAGATACAATGGCAAGGAGACACCTGATGGCTCTGAAAGGTGATGACTACAAAACTGAGGGGGCAAGGACTTCACAAAGAGCAAGAACTTTTGTGCCTAGGGTGTCAGTGGTCAGAGCAGAATTCAGAGAGAGACAGGACCATTTCCATGACTACTGGGAATAAAGTTGTAAATAATTACACAAACGTAAGAAAAGAGATTAAATGTTATGTTTAGATCTTAAGCCACCCTGCAGTTATTAGAGAATAGGGTGGGACTGAGATGGGAAGGGTCTCTTGTACATCATTCTACATGTCACCCTTGGGGAGGAGATGCTGGAAAGTGTGTGTGCCATCTATTTCAGGTGAGAGGTTTTGTAATGACAAAGCCTTTGCAGTTCACATGCACACCAATGTGACTCTGAGGGCTTGCTTTGGAGACTGGGCTATTCATAAAGATACCTGGCCTAGAAATTCTTAGTTTCTATTGATATTTGGGTGACAATATCCTGGAGGTAATTCAATACCTTTGCCATTTGCTCCCTGCCCCTTTTGTGGACGCTTGATTGATGGGATTTTGGTTTTGCACGTATGCTTTAGGATTGACTCCTTGTTCAGCAGTAGTGCTGCAGTCCCAGATGGCTGATGGTGCTGCAAACTGCCTTGGTAGCACCCCGAGCAGGTGTTGGCTTTGCCCTGCCCTGCTGCCGGAGTTGGAATTATGCTCCCAGAGGAGCAATAATCCACTCAGGAAGATGTTCTGCAAGAGGGCTAGCTAGTATCATGCTGCAGAGAGATTTTATTGTTGTTAACCAGTAAGTCCTGGAGCACAATGTCAAAGAACTCCATGTTCCCTCCAAAGTATCATTAATATCATTGTTTGAAGTAGAGAAAGGTTCCAATATGTTTAGCAAGAAACCTTAGAATTAATTGCATTATATTCCAAATATTATTATTTCAAGCTTCACAATGAAAGCAGAACCATTAACTGAATACCTACTGAGGATGAGAGTTACAATCAGAAAAAAGCTGATTAAGGTCAACACATATTGAAAGACTGTAGGATCTCTGTTTATTTTCAAAGAAGCAACACTATGGACTCTGACAAATTGTTGTAACTACAGTGTCTCAAGCATTATATGCAATGTGTTCAGTTACAAAAATATTTAAAATATGGATTTTTCCATCTCTAATTGGGCAGGATGCTCTGCAGTGCAAGCATTAACAGCATCCGTAAAGATCTTCCAGGCGTGACCTTGTGTCCTTGGCTGCAGCTGAGCCAGGACACCAGGCAGAAATGTGTCTGCACTGGGGTAAGTGAGGGCAGAAATCGACTGCAATGAGAATTTTAGCTCTTGCTTTGCCACTGCTCTATTAGTGGCTTTTTGTGATTGAAGCAAGGAATTCCCAAGCATGCACGGAAAGATGATCTTATTCATTCTAAGCTTCTCTTATCTGACTAACTCACTCTGTAATCTAAAATTAGGAAGTCCCAGGGGAATAGAACCTCTTTTGGTCTTATTTTCTGCTGATCTAATAATATTTGATCATAAGAAGCTATATAAAAAATCAAGCCCATTGAATCAAGTTGTGGGCATAGTCTCACTTTTTATTGACTGCCTCCTCCTTACTCAGCTGTGAGATCAGTTCAATGTGTCAACAGCCTCAGGTGTTGCATCATTTGCCTGAGATGAACAGCAAGAAGGAATGAGGCACATTTTACTCTATTTTACTGAAGGTTGCATCATTCCTTCAGATTTTTCCTGAGGATGCTGAAAAAAACCTAACTGTGATCAGACAGGAGGCCACCATTACACTTTCTTGTCATATGTGTATGCCAGCTGCATCCACCTGGACTTGCACTCTGTCCCTTGCATGCTTTATTTTTTTGGGGGAATCACAGTATTTCTCATGTGCCACGGCAGCTCCTGGAGTTTTATGTCACCCCAGATTATGGCCTGCAAACTAAAGATGTCGGAATGTTTGGAAACAAGTTGCTGGAATGAAGAACAAAGCACTTCATGCTCTCTCCAGAAAGATGTACATTCACAGGAACACTGTTGGGCTACTCAACCTTATCCCTGAATTTTAATCACTAACAGAGTGATTAAAAGAAATGGAACAGTATTGTCTTGTAGGAGAGGCTGGTAGCCTCTTCTTGTAGCACATAGTTATACCATGCATAGCAATTCCTCAAACTCAGAGAAAATCCAGGAGTCAGTGCATGACTTTGCTGATTGCCATGGTTGTTACAGTAAGAGATTTTAAAGCTTCCTAAGTTTCTGCTTCTCATTCTCAAGCCATTTCTGCAAGTACATACAGAGTGACAAGATATTGTAGGCAGAACTGCATATAAGATACCTGACATTTCTCACAAAAAAAGCACAATTGTTTGGTCATTTCTGCAGGGTGGGGGTATGAGAAGTCAATTTTTTGAATTTATGTTTAAGATGATCCAGTGCAGTTGGGCAGCCCAAGACAGTAACAGAAGGTACCAAAAACTTTTCAGGCAAAACAAGTGTAGGAAAAGGACTGGAGCAAAAAAGTCTGTGCCTTCTTCAGTATACTCCCTCCTGAGTCTGGGATTAGGTCAGGCTACCCAAATCCCATTGTTCCCCTGCTGTGCATCAACATTTACCCAACTTCTGGCAAAAGAGCTCCAGATCTCTAGCACTGACTAGCCTGGAGCTTGCCACAGCTGACATCTTGTCTGTGTACTGGACTGAGGGATCCACCACCTGGCAAATCCCACGGACATCAAATTTACAGAGCTGAATTTTTTGTTGCATTTTGGGTTGTTTGTATTTCTTAGTTTAAGGTAGATGCTTGTGTGTAGCATTGGAATGCTTTACATTCCTCACAGAAGGACCAGGAAAGTCATCCACTTTAATATTCATGCAATAGGAGACTGAATTATTATACAGTCTTCAGTAAAATACTCCATACCACTTTTCCCCTGGTGTTTCTACTTCATCCAACACAAGGAATGAAAGGTTATCACTTAATCAGCAGTAATTTTGTTTTCTTGTCACTCAGCTTGCAGCCCTTGGCTTTCTTTATGGCATGCTGTTCAGTCCCCACTGTGGGGACAAAATTAATAATTTCCTTACAGCCTCATCCTCACCACACATCCCTACAGCATCCAAGTGCTTTGAAGTATTAACAAATCTACTTATGCCATCCCACTGAAAATGCTGCATTACCTTCACTGTACATGTACAGAGAGGCTGCTGATGCACAGAAGGATGTGGCTCTCTGGAAAGGTCAATATCACATATTCAGAGTGCATACTCTGCTATTTCAGTTTAAACATTACGGGTTTAATCCTTCACATGAGACTGCAGGCGGACACACAGAATGCCAACTGGAAGCAGCTGAGAGCTGCAAAACTTCTGCAGTGCCTTGCAGGATGGGAAGGGGTGCCTTTCTCTAGGACCACATTCAGCTGCCAAAGGCTCCTTTCCCCTTCTACCAATGCCTGCCCCATTTGTCATGTGTCTTCTACCTTCAGTTCTTAGTGAAAAATAGGTGGAAAACAAAGATGCAGGGTCAATGGTATGGGAATGTGTGGAAAGAACATGGAAGCCATCTAATCCGCTCATTTCCCATGATGCAGAAAGAGGTAGCTCTGCCTTACTTTATGCTCCAGGACCAACAGTTCCTCCATCTTTCCAGGTAATTCTACGTCAGCATTTTGCTGCTTGCAGAACTGTTTGCATTTTCTTCATGAAGCTTAACCTACATTTCCTTGCCATGTCTCAAAACTTTTCTCCTACCTACTGCAGACAGAAAGAGCACATCTGTCCTCCTTTGGAGAAATTGGATTCTTCCCACAGTCCCAGCTTCTCACCAGAGCCACACTCTGCATTCAGGGTCCTGCTAGGAATACAGTGTGTGATCAAATGAGAACTGTGCCCATGATGCATGGTGGTGGGATGACAGGAGGAGCAAATCAGGGTTTGGCAGGCATCCTTGAGGATTGCATTGCCTAGCTAGGTCTTTGCTGTCCACCACGACAATGTTCTTTTAACATTGTTCTTCAGAAGTGTATTTACGTACGTGCATGTTGTTCTTTATAATCTATTTATATACATGTGTATTTCAGTCAGTGCCACGCAAATTCAGAAACTGATGCCATACGGTATCACTGCAGCAGCCAGAGCACAGATCTGGTGACAGCCCTTCCCAAAAATGTAACCAGAGTATTGTTTGAAGTTCTAAGACTTACTCTTTGATGCTTCAAATACATACTTCCTCTCATGCTCTTAAACAAACATCCAATTAAATTTATCAGCCACTGACATTCACATGTTTGATGTTGATCAGCAACTCTGCATTTAATTAAAATTTATGTCCAAGCTATTCTACCATGTGGCTGGCCACAAACCAACTGCCCAGGAGCAATTGTGCTCTTATAATCCTACCCCATTTTCTCAGTACAGAGCTGAAGGCAGTGGGAGGCTCTCTCTGGGGAGAGCCTTTACTGCTCACATTAGCAAAGTTCCCAGGAAAGGAGTAGAGCAGATTCTTACAACTGACAGGAAAAAAAAAAACCCAAGCTCTCTACTCACTGGATCTCAGTGCATCTGGTACCATCTGGTATAGCTCCAGAGATGGTCTGAACGTGTCCAGCCAGCAGGATGCTTTTTGGTGAGAGTTGAAGAGTTCAGTAGGAAAACCAGTTGTTCAAGACGAATTTTATGAATGCCAGATAGTAAGGAACAGCTTGCAAAATCAGTCCTTGAATCAGCTACCCCAAGGCTCCCTGCCACTACTGTATGTTTCTTCAGCTGCAGAATGAAATAGCAACAAGTTTCCCTCTGTGAGTCTCTGCTCAGTGGAGATCTTGATGTTGATTGCTTCATCCTGCCTGGGATGAGGCTCCCCGCGAGGGCTGGACTTCTGCCTGGAGAGTCAAGCTCACTTCTATGAGGGTGTACTTTCAGCTTGCTGAAAACACCTCTGAGGCAGGAGTGTTTAAATGTTAAGGATGAGAGGGGATAATAGTTTAAAATATTTAATAGTATAGAAAGAAATAAATTATGTTGTTCACTATGCTCAAATGAAGTCCTGTGTGGCTTAAAAAATAAAACAAACAAAACTCCTAGAGCTTGTGTGTACACAGTATTCAATCTTTGTAGGTATTTCTGTTCTGTGATACAGCTTCAAAAGCTTGCAGCAGTGATTTCATTGCCCCAGAGTTGTACCAAACACTTAATTCGTCAGCACATGCCTCAATAAGAACCTTTCCACTTCTGCATCGTCATCCCACAAATGCAAACCACTAATGCAAAATAGCTGATTTTCCAGATTCCCTCAGAACACTGGACAATATTCAAATTTTATCAGGACAGATTAATTCTGTTAATAATAAAGAGTCAGATGATACAGACAATAAAGAAGAGAAAAAAGCATATACCTTTTAACAACATATATTGTAAAATTTTCAAATTATCTGAAACAACCCATTTCATTGCTGCTCATAAAAAAACTCTTTAGCAGTTCACACCTAGGGGTGTCTACAACAAAAAAGTAGTCAACTAGTTTTGACAGGTCAATGCTGGGAAGCTGAGGAAAGGACCACCTGTCCATCCCTACTCCTGCTGTTGTTATTGATCGGCTGTCTTGTAAGTGCTCCAGGAAGAGGCAGGGGGAATCCAAAAGGAAAATTTAAGCTCAATTCTGAAAAAATTCACAGCGAAGCACTCTGTAGAGTGGTGCCTCTGAACAGCTAGTAGCAATCCAACCAGCTGGGTCATTTAGGAGTGGATTGGCCAAAACACCAAAGCATACGAACCCCCACGGTCTCAGTCTTTTACAGGCAAGACAAAATGAACCTGCTCAAAAGCCTTTTCTCTCTTTAGCTATTATTCTGGGGACAGTGGGAACAGAAAACTGCCCAGTTGTAAAGGTGCAGGGACTTTTGTGAATGTGCCCCAACACTGAAACTAGTCCATCGTTGTTCAAGAAAAAAATAAAACATTTCCTGTTTTTGCAACAGGAAGCCAGGGTCCCAGCAGGATATTCCGCCAGGAATAATGTCAGTTTTCCCCCCTGCTAGCTTGTCCTGTGATCTTGTCATTCAGCTGCAGGGCCATGCGACAGGCACAGGTAATTACCAAAGCAACCCAAAAACGACAAACTTTCCACGGTCAGTGACTGTAAAACACAGCTAATGCTATGTGTGTCTGGAGGTTTGCTCAGAGCAATTGTAGAGCTCAGCCTTTCAAGACAAATGAACATTTTTATGCTCCCATGTGTGATGCTCTGCCCCCTCTCCCCTCACTGGGACAAGGCCAAAACTCCCTCCATAGCTGTAGCTTGTCAGTGCTGCCAATACCATGTCTCCACTTCAGAAGTCAAGTCCAGCACACTGCAGACATCCTGTGTTTCTAAAAGAAACATTTTTTCCAGCTTCCCTTGCTCACAGCTAAACTTGAGAGCACTTGCTCTGACATAACAAGGGAAGGCTCCTGGACTGTAGGACATAAGTACTGGCTAAAAACAAGAAAAAAAGAATTTCTTTTGGTCCCACTGTACAAAGTTGTTAGTGGGGATTCTGTTCCTCAGGTTGCTCAAAAACTTTTGCCCATTTATTCTGCTTCAGTGACCCTTGGTTTAAGTGTTTGCTCTCAGCAATACAGGATTAGTGAACAGACATGAAAACCAACTGTATTTAAAAACCCCATTTCAAATACTCTTTCTTTGAATTTCTTTCCTTTGATGCTGATATTTCTGCTGTCTCCACTGTTACCTACAGAATCTACTGGCAGCAGAGGGCTGAAAGTCAGCTCAACAGATGCTGGAAATGCCACTGCTCCCACTGAGCTCATCTAAGAGACTGGTGGCTCTGATGAAGTGCACTGAGACTGGGAGCATTGCAGAAGGAAATTATGCTTCATTCTGGAATTAGTATAGCAAGACATACTGTGCACTCAAGCTTTCCCCAAGCTGTGATTAATGTACAGAGACAAAACCCACTAGTCTTTGGCAGTCACCAGCCTCTCTACAAGAGCATATCAGTCTGAATTTCTGCTTCCCATGGGCAAAGGCCACTTCACAGTCCTCTTATTAGAGAATAGAACAAGCATGTTCAGGCTTTCTCCAGGGGTTGCCCCCCATAACTAGACCCAACTCTTTACAGTCAGCATGGATCCATCTCTTCAGGTCCTGCTGGTTCTGCCACTTGAAATCATGGGCCACATCCATATCTGTGATGGTAATGTGGTGCTGACACTGGACGGCTTGGATTCTGACCAAAATATCAGCCAGACCTCTCAAATCTAATTTCAGACCTCCAGTCCCAGAGTTCTGACTTAAGATTTTGCTCTAGACCTTTTTTCTTCTCTATGAGAGACTGTCAGAAAGCCTAGACTTGTGACTCAGAAATGAAAAGGCTTGACAATCACTCTGGCCCCTTTTAAAATAACTTAATCTACTGCTAAAAAGTACTTTTAAAACTCATGGAAATACGTTCTTTCATGGAAATACATTCTTAGTGAAATAACTAAATAAGGAGCTAGGCATTAATTTCAAAGAAAATAGTTAGAAATATCACTTCAGTTTAAAATGTCATTTGTAATTTTCATAGAGCAACTGCTGTTCATGCAGTACTGTTTAATTTCAGCCATGTATTTATAATCACTAAAGGTTTTTTCCAATATGTGATTTTCTCCACCATCAAAATATCATTGCAAGCAACACCTCATGGGAAACATTGTAAAGACAGCAAACCTCCTTGATTAGAGTTGCAGGCTGTGAGGTAAGCAACACTGAGAAAAATTACAGGTCACCTGTGATCCCACAGCATTAATCCTGTGCCTGCAATTAATACACACAGATACTGATTTCAAAAAAACTGCCACTAAAAAGCCCCAGCACATCATGCACAAGGGATCTGATGCCTCCAAATCAGAACTGGATGCAAAGAAGGAGCACATCAAAGTGGATGTCCAGAAATTGCACCAAAGACTCCTGGAAGCTGAAATACTACCAGTGCATAAAGCAGGAATAAGAGAAAATAAAATGTTTGTGGGAGGAAGGAAAGGGAGGGGGAAATGTGCTTTGACAGCAGACAGAGGATGATATTTTTTGGCACATCCAATATGCCAAAGGAACAAGAACAATGAACAGTCACTGGAGGCCTGTGGTCAGATCACAACATCTATTAAATGCAAAACACACAGTCCCACTTTGACCATTTCCTTTATGTTTACTGCATAATGGGGAGAAAGGGAGTTCAGATGATAAGTGAAGAGATGATATGAAAAATTACAGATTTTGTTGACAGTTGAGAAATGAAAATGCTTTCAAGATGAGAGCCCAATTGTTGATGGACACCTGGTGACTTTGCTGGATTGAATGGCTCTCTAGGTGTCTTCACCTCTGATGTATGGTTTCTGTGGAGCAAGAAAATGTTCAAGCCTGAGAGCTCTTGTTCAGCTCTCAAGTTTATTCACTCAAAACTTTCCATAAATTAAAAACCTGTTGGCACACTCAGGTCATGCACTATGAAATAAGCTTTCTTGAAACCCGGGCAAAACTTTCCACTGTACTAAAAAAGAATTTGCATAGAAGTCCTGAGCACAATGGAGTATGAAGGAATAAGCTGAGATGTTGCAAACAAGGAAAACACTAGTTTGACCATATGAGTAGATGTACACGGTTTCATTCTCAGGAGATCTCACTTCATTTCTTTTAAAATTGCTTATGGTCAGAACTGAAATGTTGGGGTTTCTATTTCAAACTGTTAGGCATACTGGGTCCTGAGAGTAGTTAAAACATGACTAACACGTTTTTGCTCTTCTTCCTTTGTACTGCTGTGCTTTATTTTTTCCAAGTTGCCTATTTATCAAGGTGGTTCTTTAATTCCTCCTCGGGTGTGCCTTACATTTGCTTTTGTTCCCATGTTCCCAGGAGCATATGGGTAAGGAACCCAGCTCTGTATGCTGAGGTTTAAAGAGATTAAATGGAGCCAGAGAGAGCCTGGCTCTGTTGTACTTGTCAATAGTTCACCCTCAGCTGGTGATAGCAGAGGGAAAATTTTTTCCAGTTTCTTCTTGGACCGCAAGACTTCCTTTAGCAAACTTCATTACTTGGCTCTGGTGTAGTAATTTTTCAAACTGGGTCTGTGAATGTCTAAACCTAAATAAACAGGAAACAATTACAGTCTTGGACAATTTAGGGACTATCAACTGCTGTGAACTTAGGCAGTGGAAGCAGAAATTTTTGGTGTTTGAGAAAGGGGGAGAGTTTTGTTCCTTTTCCCCTGTGCTAGACTGACAAATGAAGACTGCTGGAGTGGGTGAGGGTTCTCCCAACATCTTCATTTTTGCCAGTGGCTGTCACACAAGTTGAAGACTCCTGCTTAGGCGCATCCTGAAATCCAAATGCAAGACTATGGCAAGACTGGAAAACAAGCCCCTAACTGCAGAAGTGTAGCTGATCACATATTTGAGTCAGGTTGGAGCCTTTGTCAGGTAATGCGATTCCATAAACAATGAATCACTCCAGCTTGACTTAAAAACATCTAGTGCAGACTATTTAATTGTGACACTCCAAGACTGATGATGTTTTGCATGATCCCATCTCCTGCCGAGCCTCTCCCTGCACCCCCTTGTACTGTGTGTGCATTCAACAGCATTTGCTAGAACAAGGCTTCTGGGAATAGAAATTGGAAGACATCCAGATATTTCAAACTTGCAGACTCTTTGCATCATGTCCTCTGCAAAACAGGCTTCCTTTATGAGGATGGAATAGGCAGCCCATTGATGCCTGTGTTCACAGGACAGAAGACCACCAAGCAGCAGGCTTCACAACAGCAGCAAGCCCTGACAACTGCAGCAATTTGTGGGAGGTGCTGCAGACCTCTGAAGCATTTTTCTCTGATGAGACCATGGGCACCCATCCCTGTTTCTTCCTTGCTTGCTCCAGGCCACGTGTGGTCTGTGTCAGCACACTGAAGGGTGTAGCACCCAGATCTGCACTCCACCACTGCTTCCTGCTCCTCTAGTTTGGTGGAATCGGGCTTTCCACAAAGGGAGCACAGTACACCCACTGATGGAAAAACAGCCTTTTTTGTGGATAGCCATGACAGAGGCAGTAATTTGCTACCTACGGGACAAGTGGAAAGAGTGGAAATCTCTTGTCATGGCTCCCAGGTGGCTGAGGACCATTAGCTATGAACATGACAGCTCTGGGGAGCAGCTCTGAGTAGTTGTGTGTTTGCCTAGAGAGATCCAGAATGCACCAAATACATAGGGTTGATGTGAAATATGCTGTAAGATGTGATGCAGACATTGAAGTTACCTGGCTAAAAATGAGACCCTGCATCCACAAGTGAGCATCGATGGCAATGGCTGGGTTTTCAGGAGCTGCACAGAACTCCTTAAATCAGTGATCTTCCCCAAAAGGTAGGGCACATAAACCCAACCTCCAAAGCAGTTTGACAGCATTTTAGATACTGTTGTTCTGAGAGACAAAAAAGCAACTTGAGAATTCAACTATAGAAACTGTTATAAATTATAGACACCTGTGTGTACAGATTTGAACAAGTTACTAATAGCAGCATTGCACATGCAATAATGTTTGGGCTTTGCCTTGCACAGGGTCAGGATCATAGCCAACGAGGTTAATCAGAGGAACAAACATTGCTAATTATTTTCCTTCCACAAGAAGGGCTGGAAGGAGGATCTGGGGAACTACATGCCTGTCTGCTTGACCTCAGTGCCCAAACTTGTAGATGTAAATGTTTATTTCTTAACAAAAAACAAGAGCAAAGTAATGGAGAAATTCTGGTTTTATATTGGCTTAACTTGATTTCCTAAAGCTTAAGCATTTTTAGAAGCTTTCTGAAATAAGCAATTAAGCATTAAAATATATTCTAAATATAATGTTTCAAGATTTTTTTTTTCAGCTGAGCCATTGACTGACTTTGACCCAGGATACTAAATAACTACGTTCCAAATTTTTCAATTAGTCTGCTGCTCATCAGAAATACCCTGCTCCTTTTCAATTTGGAGTCTGTCTGGCAAGAATAACAGGCTCTGATTGAAACTAGACTGCACTTAATCATTTTGTGCATCTGAACTTGAGTTCCCTTTAGATGTTAAAGCTAAATTTAAAAAGTCTTTCAGGCATGATTTCTAGATAATCCATCTTCTAGAGGAGGAGCATGCATTCACATCAAGCTAGAAAGAAAATTGTACAGAACTAAACAGAGAGCATCAGTTAGAGGACACGAAGCAAACTATCAGCATTCCCTAAGCAGGGGGCTTATATTGTCACATTATCTATCTCCTTTTCAACCTCTGGTAGTTAGGGACTCCTTCAGATAATTTCAATATGCTCATTATACTTATCACATCAGAGGAAGGGTTCAAACAGGTGGGGATGCCCTAAGCAGACCCACATGAATGTCCTGACCATGGAGAATGGCCAATGGCCCTCCTGGCCATGCAGACTCCCACCTTGGCAGATGATAGACAACCATAAAAAGAAGGACAAACCTCAGAGATGCCAAGCTATGAATACAAAACCTTTGGAAGGTAAGGTACTATCAGCATGTATTTCTAGTTTATTTCACCACTTACCAAAGATCACTAGAAGACCAAATAGGTAACGTGCAGTCATGCATTTGCAGATGAATGATGACTGTTTCTTTTTTTAGGAGGTTCACACTGTTAACACTTACTCAGCATAAGATCTGATAAGATCTGCACAGGGGGTGGGTAGGGGAACTCCGAGCACAGTTCACCAAGTAAATCCCAGCAGCATTTCTGGCTCAGACACTTGCTGTCCCCTGCTCCTGCCTTCACAGAGAGCCTCCACGAGGGAATCCCTGAACTGTGCAGGGACGGTGGCAGTGCTAGGCTGGGGCCACTGCCCTGATCAGCTGCAGCAATGCTGGCATGAAGTCAGGCCAAATTATGGCCCAGGTTCTCTTTTGCAGAGGAGTGTTCAACAGGCTCATGGCTCAAGGTGCATGAATACAATGCAAGCACCGTGACTGTCAATTTCCCTCCCCTAATCTGTCCCCACTTATTTTACCTACAGACAGCGAGGAACAGTTTTAAGACCTTCCTCCATTACCCCACCCCCACATTCCATTGCTCGTCTGGTTTCCTACAGCAGAATTGGGCAAGTTGCAGAGAGCAGGAGATGACCCAAAGGAACACACCATTCTTTATAGATAAGCAAATGTGCTCAACACTAGGGTGTGTTATTCAGGTAGCTGCACTGGACCTGATGGAGCACCATATTCAGGAGGCACCACAAGCAGATCATTTGTACCTTACTCCTCACTAAAATGAAGCTGAAGAAATTAGGTAGTGTTGCTGAAAAATTTTCTAGCAAGACGCAAGCAATTGCGTTATAGTTAAAAAAAGAAAAAAAGGAAAGCAAGCAGAAAAATGCCCTATAAATATTCTGTTTGGAAAACATTATGAATGCAAGAGGAGAAGGCTGCAGCAATAACAATGGGCTGTGGGGAGCAGCAGAAATGCTGTGTGTTTAACTCTGTGTCTCCTGAGCCGTCCCAGGCTCCAAAGGGCAGCATATCTTCAGCGCCGGGACTTGACACCAGGAAACGCAATTCCTGATAACAGGCCATGATGGAGATATCATGACCTTGCTGGAAATGTTCCTTAAGCTCCTTGCCAAGGAAAATGGTCGAGCACAAGCTATTAAGCTGCAATAGCTACCTACCCACTTTATTAGTGTGCACTGAATTTGTTTGGTTTAAATGACTCTCGGGGGAACAAAGAGCGGAAACGGGCATTACACTTGTTGCATATTTACTGCTGAACTCATTCAGCTCCATTACAAGCAGGGGAAGATTTCAAAGCCTTTGCTCACAAGTTGGAATGCTTACCGAGAAGACTATTCATAGATACGAGCTAGGTCAGCATTTCCTAACTTCTTTTTTCTTCTTTTAAGTGGAAGAATTAAGGGATCTGAAAAGTCTTGCATAGCAAGTTGCAACTATATAAAAGTTAGGTTAACATTAGTGTTCAATTATTGCTCTTGTTCCTCTCCTACCCCTCAATTAAATTTGTTTGCTCACATGACTAATGAGATGTGAGGATCTGGTCTTAATTTTTATCTTCTTTTCTTTGGATATTCATCTGCTAACATCTTACAAAGCACAAGTGAAGGATTGTGCTAAAATACATTCTCCCTGCCAATTGGATAACTCTGCTCCACAGGGTAAAACAAAACTTAGCAGCTGCAATGCTCAGTGTTTGCTTTCCTCACAGTATCAATGATTTACTAAAACAAGCATTTGGAAGGTCTGAACTTCCACATTTTGCCATTATCTCCTTATCGCTGCTGAAAATCCTGGATGAGGGTGATACAAGTCTGACACGTGTGACACCCCATCTTCTGGACCTTCAGGATATTCAAACTCATCCAGCCTGCAAAAAGACTTCAGCTTGAACCTATCAGATATGAACTACAGGTTCAAACAGATCAATGCTTCAATAACCTTACAAGACGAAGAGATTCAGAGTTGCTTTGCAGGAAAATTAACAGTCAGGCTTCTGCAATATCAGACCAGAGTCAGTTTATGAGCAAGACAGATGTAACTTAAAAGCCTGATTCTCTAAAAATACTGATGCGCTGTATTTTAAAGACAGTTTAATCCTCTCGGCACCTTCCTCTTGGACATGACACTGAAGTTACAGGGTCAACCTCTTGGCTGCTTTTCAGAGGGTTTTTAGTTGTACTTTAGTAACCCTCACCAGAGGACTAGCCCTGGGAGGTAGCAGTGCCTGCATTGCTTGCACTACTTTTTGTCCCACTGGGGGAAATATCACACCTTCAGACACCTGTGTATTTCAGGTAATTAAACAGGGACCTTATGAACAAATATTTAAATTTTAAGTAAAGAAGGGAAACAGAACACCTGAAAAAGTGGCAGCTAATTTCAATGAGAACAACTGCTAATTCCTGTGTTTCTTTTACGGCCTGAGCCTGTTCTAAATGCTGATAGTCAGACCTGTTAAAAAGCAACCCTAGGCACTCAAGAACTAGGAAAAGGGTAAATACATGTAGGGACAAGGAAGAAGAAAATAAAGTCTTTGTTAAATAAGGTCATATCTATCAGTAAACAATAGCAGATTCACTTCATTTTAATTCTAGTGCTAAGAAGAGCACTTCATTCTAATTTTTATGTCATCAGAAAAGCCAAATCCAAGAATAGAACTCCAAGCAAATACAAAAGCATGTGTTCATGTTTCCTGATTTACTGTTGCTGGACTTTCCCCTTTCTTACCAAGAGCAAACAGGCTCTGAAAGACTGAGCACATGGGGTGACCAATAACTAAAACATGAGTGTTCCTGGGGCTGCCTGAACTTCTTTCAGAGAGTCAAGGAAGGGCTCCATAGCATTCCTGCCAAACTGTCCCATTATTTTTCTCTTGACATTTTCAAGCTAAGAGGCTGGAAGACTTTCAAATATTGTTTATGGCTTGGAGAAGTCATATTATTAGCAAACAGGGTAGACGGGGGAAAAAAGAGTGCATTTGGTTTTGTTTCGGGTTTTTTTTGAGAACATCATCCTTCTCCTAAGCCATAGCTCCTCCCCTTTACTTCAGAAATAGCATTTCTGTGTTCTACCCAACGGGGAAAAGTAAGGATCCTTTGTGCTGGTTGTGGTGTGGCACGTGTACAGTGCTGCAGCAGATTTTTGTACCTTTGTGCACAGGTGGCTGCCAGCACGGTTGGCCTCATCTCTCCCTCAGAGCAGCCCTGAGAGGCACTGATAAGATGTTTTTCTTCTCCAGCAGCAACTATCAGCATCCATACAGCAAAAGAACTACCATAAATTTTGAGAAAGCCATTTGGAACACAGAGCTAGAGGGGCTCATTTTTCCTCCCCCCCTCACTCTCAAGCAGGATAAAGAAAGCACCTGACTTGATGGACCAAAGCCAGGTTTTCTGACCTGATTATTTTCTACTGCTGAACAATGACCATTTATACTAAAGATAAAAAACAAACTCTGCAGTGAAACAGATGAGGCCGGGGAGGAACAGCACAGGCAGGCTTGGAAGGAGTCCATGGAGGAAAGTCCCTCAAAAATGCCTCATGACAAGCCTGCAGTTGGGCTTTGGAGACAACTGCTTGCTGAACAAGTGGTCTAGTTCCCTCCAGAAAGCTGAAGTAAGTGGGTGCAAGCAGAAATAAATACAAAAGCCAAAAAATAAGTACAAAAATAAAAAAACCCCAATCATGTTTAATATAAATAAAACTAGCTTTTTACTCAGAAGTGGGATTCCCCAGTTACTGTTAAAAGCCAATGTTTTGGGTAACCAGGAAAGCCAGATTAAAGGAAAATTATTATTTGGAAAGACTAAGAAGGTAAAGCAAGCCAAAGTGCTCTTCATTCTCTCTGATTCAGTTAGAGGGGGCAAGGTACACAACAGCACATGTTATATGCTGAATCAACACTTTCACTGTGGGCTAAAGGTGAGCAGGACAATTTTAAAGGTAGAGGAAAGCCATACATGGTGGGATATTGCTGAAAAATGCACGATGATGTAAACAATACTTTGTCATGGAGAAGCTGGAATACATCCCCAGCCCTTAAAACCACTGCCTTTTAAAGGATCAGAATTGTTTAAACTGCTTCAGAAATGTCCTTCTTCCCACTAGTAGCTGTGGACATTTGCTAAATATTTGCTTAAAGATTTTTTTTTCTAAATATTTTGCTAAATGTTTGCTAGCAGCCCTATTAGCTTGAGCCAGGTATCTGTGAGCAGCCAGCTTCCTTCTCTGGAGCACAGCATCCTGTCCCTTCAGAGCTGGTGGTCGGCCACCCTCTCCGCAGGAAGGATGAGCAGCAACTGGAGACAGACATTTTGAAGTGTAAATCCAGCACACAAGAGAGGGACTAGAAAGCAGACTTTATACTCCCTACACCATTTGAGTAGTTTTCTCTTGAATAGAAGACACTGAAGTCTGATTTTCCATAGCAAGAGGGAACAGGATGGGTCTGTGAAAGCTGTTAAATTTTCAGTAAGAAATTTCAGACAAAGTAGGAAAGACACATCTTTGCAATGAAATGAAAGACCCTGGATGGTCTGAGGAAGCTGGTATTTCCAGCACCAAAGGTTTCACTCCAGGTCAAACATCATTTACCTTCCTCATTCATGCTACAATTTAATGGAGAAGGAAGCCAATTTTCTCAGACAACCCCTCCCCAAACCCTATCCCTCATTTCCCCTTCACAGAAGATGATTTTGCACTACCAAAACTGCCTTCCCAGCAGTGCTGTGTAGGTCAGGGGTGTGTCACCACAGGTCTACAGAAAATGGCTATTTTCCCCAGCCCCTTTGATGCCATCCTTTACACCTTGTCCTACAGAAAGGCTTTCCAACCCCCCTCCCTTCTGCCACAGAGCTGAACCTCCCTACACCCCTGTGGTCCTGCTACAGGATCTACCCCCACTCTCTTCATCCCCCTCAGCTGCTGGGCACAGGCCAGAGAGCCAAAAAAAGGGAGCAGCTGCTATCAAACCCACTGGCCAGAGATGAACTGAGATTTCTCCAGGCCTGTGAACAGTAATGGGAAAGGTGACACACACAGAGCCATAAACAGGTAACACTTGTGTCACAGGGTCATTGTGTTGGGTTTTGTGAGTGTGTGCCTCTGAGATTACCCAATGGCACACATGAACAATTCAGCACAGCCCCCTTCAGCCTTTTCCAGCTTTCCTTAGCCATTCTGGTTTTTAAGCAAAGCTGAGCTCTGTCCCAGCCTAGGAGCAGGAGCCATGTCAAGACTACAGGGGGAACAGCCCCTGCTGACTCGGGTCCCCCCATGCATCTGGTCACTAATCCTAAAGCTAGGAACAGAGTGCTAATTCTCTCCCCCACAGCCCCCTGCTGCTTCTGCTACTTTATTATCCTTACAAAGCTATACAGAGGGAAAAACAATCTGTCCAGAATAATTTGGGAGTGAAGGATTAAATAAAAAAGGAAGAGAATAATGACACTGTTGCAGACATGTACACAGAGAAGCCTTTGTGTACCAGAGCAAGGGAGCCAGCAGAGATATCTCCATCAGTTTACAGCAACAGAGCAAGCTAGGGTGGAATTAGCAACAAACTCATTAGGATGCAGTTTAATCACGCTGCCCAAAGGCAGGCCTGCTAAATAATCTTGCTGGTGTGCTTTCAAACATCCTTGGGCATTATTTGATCACTTTACTTGAGGCAGGGTAGCTGTTTCTCCATCACTGTTATACTGTGGGATATCCCCAGCATTTTGGGATTAGGCAGGTAAGGATTAAAATCCCTTCCCTACCAATTTGCCTAGCACAGCAGCTGCAGATAGAGGGCATCTGGTTTACTGCAAATGTCACTGGATTGTACCTTTGATAGTACAAAACATGCTGATTCCTCTTCTTCCTCTCCACACGTTTTCCAGCCCCTCCTATCCGGTGTGAACTTTGAGATAAGCCCTCAGGACTGAAGAGCAAAACACAGACAGAGGAGCCAGCCAGCACCCCTCCCACACACCCTGCAAGCCCAGGGGTCATCAGATGGGTGAGGCAATTGAAGTCCCACTGAGGTCAAGCCCTGCCTGGCTAAAACAGGAAGCAGAGTGAATCCTTGACCACAGCTTGTGGGATGGTCAGATGTTTTTAACCAGGCTGTTGTAGCTCAACCAACTCCTGTCCCTCCTACAAATGAGGCTATAAATACCTGTTTTGTCAGCTGTGCTATAGATTCAAGTTCCTCAGTGGAGAGACAAATCCAACACTTTTTGAACAAGTCACTGAACTGTAATCAGACCTTTAGTGCTATCTGTCTTTTGTAGACAGGTGCTCAGCAAAGAAGAGCTTGGCTTCCTCCAGGGCAAGCAAGGCATGTTAGAGTCACATTGCCAAAGCTAAGACTGCCTGGGCTCATTTTGCTGGAGAAATGGCAGCATTAGCATTTGACACGTGTGTACCAGTACCCTACACCAGATGTCAACACTTATTTTTTATAGACTTGTATGACAACAGCTATCAGAGGCCAAATATAGAAGGGTTTCCTAAGGCTAGCTCCACACTTACCTGAGATTTATTACACTAATGACCCTGTTCTCCTATTAGTCAGTGTAATTTGTGAAGTGTTCGAAATAAAGCCTTCAAGTGCCCTGGAAACCAAGATAAATGATTAAGGCCAGATAAGGGCAGAAGCTTTTCAGTGATCTCCTGCCACTGTTGTATTCAGAGCTCAGATAGCCCATTAGGTTAGACTAATTAAAACATTTCTGCTGTCTTTCTTAGCAAAGCTTATTCATTTGAAATTGTGCATAAGGCCTTAAGGATGCACTTTGAATGTTCTGCAAAAGGTAGTGGAAAGGGAAGACTGCTATTCTTGCAGACCAGTGCTAGTCAGACTCTTCATTAGAAATGGGAGCAATCAGCTAGAAAATGAAACAGACCATGATGTAAGATGTCAAGGTACACTCTGTGGAAAGACATTCTTCACTGAGACACCTCAGGACTTGCTGGAAGTTTCTTGCCATTGCCAGGGAAGCAATAGCAAAGTGCTCAGCCAGGGGAGCAGCAAGCCCTCAGCACAAGTCCCCATGCCGTGGAAATTGCCACCAGCAGAATTTGGGCGTTTCATCCATTATTCAGCAGCTGCTGCCAGCTCTCATTCACATAAATCACCTTGGGCATAAATAAGTAAAACACCATACCTACAAATCAGTGACAGAGGAGAGCAGGCTCCTTGCATTTGCTTGTACTACAGTCTGACACTGATCATTTCTACAGCAACTCTTATGCTGAGATCCAGATCTTGGACCTTTTTTATTCAGTTGCAATCCAGAGAAGCTTTTTCACCTTTTTCAGCGACAGTTCTCTTCTTTTCACCTGGGAAAATGTTCCACTCCAACAAATAATTCTAGAATTCTTAAATAATAACAATTTCTATTAGAAGTGTTTGAATGGAGTATGGGAAGTTCCACCTTCTCACTACTGCTTGCAAAGATCCTTATAGCTTAACTCAGCATTACTTCTTTTCTCAGGACCAACCTAACAAAAAAGAATCAAATCTTTTCACTGTTGCTACAGATTCAAGGGAGATTTCTGCACCCCCAGTCTTTCTATGTAGCCTTGACTTCAAGCTAGGCTAAGCCATGAAGTAGTAGCTCGAGAGACTGCCTCACTCACCAAGGCCGTAACCACAGCCAGCCTTCATGATCACTGCACTATGCTGGGCAGGTCAGACCACTCTGCATTCTCACATTGCCAGCTAATCCTGGGAAAGGCTTCTGGATGCTATCTTATTCTGCAGAAAGATGTTGCAGAATGGCAACAACACATGCAGTTTGGTACACTGTAAATTTCATGTTTTCTTTCTTCCTCCCTCTTCTAAGGGTCCTGCTACAAAGCTGCTGAGCCAAGCCATAGCCAAGAGAGCCAGATGTCTCACATTAAATACAAAACTCAAACAAAACAAAAGCACACACAGAGGTTTAATTATATGCAACCACATTCAAGTGGCACCATAACTGATCAAACTAGAAATTAAACCTGAAGGGAAAAAACCAAACATACTTTTCTTTCCACCAGGAGTCAAGATTGTCACTTGGCCACACAGCATTACAAAGATAAGGAAAAGATGTAAGAAGTGGTTAGGAGGACTCAAACCAGCTGTCCTCCCTTATCAGCAAATTTTGTGAGTAATTACAAAGGAATTTGTACAACGAAAGCTTTCGGAAAAGAAATCTAGAACAGAAAGTAAATTATAATTATTATTGGTTGACCTTCAGACATCTCAAAACTTAATGATGCATTTTGGTTTATTATGTAGAAAGTAGCATATTTAAGATTTACTTGGAGAGTCATTTCTCATAGGCCCTAATAGAGTATTAGATATTCAGCCAGTCTTAGAGGGCTGATAACACTGTCAAGCACACAAATATTTTACCATCTGCTCTGCCTGTATCTCTTTAAAGGCCCCCAGAAATTAAAGCATCTGAGCGTCACACAGGAGCAAGATTTTTCCAAGGCAGGACAATAAAATAAAGATATTTCAGAACTTACTAGTTCAGCAAAACTGATCCAGGTACTTAATAGTTTATTATATCATTGGGAAGTCAGGAAGAGCCTTTGCTCCAACTGTAAAACCAGACTCACTTATCTAATTTTCAGCTTACTGAAAGGCAATAGAGTTTTTTAAGAAGTAGATTATAGCTAGGCTCTACATGTATTGAGGAAAAGTAATTTCAAACTTGGTAGCATGTGCAATATATCTGAGGACCACTACTTCCCTGCAATGCCAACAATCTGGAAAATGCATTCTTCAAAATCAGCAGTAGACTTAAAATGTTTTGCTTTTGGAAACAGGCCGTGTTTCTGGATGTTCACCTTAGCTGCTTTCCATCAGCATTTTCCTCCTAAACCAAGAGATTCCTGTCAATTTTTTTGATTAAAGGTGTGTTTGCTATCATACATTCAAAACAGCACCTGCATTAACTTCAGCCATATTTTGAGGAAGATGACATTATTTCTGAGACTTCTGTTGGTCTGTGAGTGTTTTGTACACACTGACTTAACAGAGGACTCTGGACTCAGAAATTTGCTGCTAGTGCACAAGAGAGGAAGAGCTCTTAATCAAATCTATGAAAAGTTTACCTGCTGGTCAGTAAAACCCTGGAGAGGGCACAGCTCATGTCTGCCCAGCACCTACCTCAGCTTCTCTCCATCCAGCAGGCTCTAACACACAAGGAAGTTCAGTCCACTGGCCGAGTCTAAGGGCAGGCACCACAAGCACAGCATCCATCAGGGTGAGATCCAGCAGCAGGGGCTTTTCTCCCCAGCTGAGGGATCTGTCTGATCACAAATAGCCACATTCAGCTACCCAGCAAAGACTTAGCTGGTGAGGCACCACCAGGCATCAGATTTTCCCTCAGGATCACTTCTAACCTGGTTTCACCTGACTGCTCCTTCAGCCTCTCTTGATCTCTTGCAGTCAGCATGCTCATCTCCTCTTCAGAGCTCTTCCATGAGCGAATAGTTCTCTCTCATTCCTGCCTTACACCTTTTTCAGGAGAAAAACCCCATGCCTGAGGGTCCTGTCTCTTCTCTCAATAGCTTCCTTTCTGAGCTGTGAACTTGTAGACCCCTGACAAGGCTTTTAATAACCTTTCTCTTTTTTACCCTTTAGATTTTTCTTCAGCCTGTTCACAGACACCACTGTCTGATCTGAGCCTGCTGTACACACTAAAGAGTATCAGCCTGGAATTTGCTCTCCTCCTTGGAAGTTTTGAGTTCAAGTCACAGGCAAAAGACAAAATGGCTCTTGACATAGATGGTTGCTTATAAATACAGACATAAAGCTCATAGAGATACATGGCACCATAAAAATAGTCCACCCCAGCTCCTGGCTTTCACTGTGCTTTTGTGCAGCATTTCCATCCCCTGCTGAGAAGTGAAGAAGTCTTGGGAGAGCAGATTCTTCCCTAGTAGGAGAGCTCCAGAAAAGCCCGTAGAGCCATATCAGGATTAAGCAATTGCAGAATTTAAGCCAATGAACATTTCCATGTATCTTTCTGCTTTCCATAACCTGGTGTTTCTAGAACTAGAGGCTACTGCTTGGACTGTACCAAAGAAACCCCCAAAACAACCAAAACCCAATAAGCCCAACCCCCAAAAAACCCAACAACAAAAAAATCCAGCCAAACTGGCTACAATTTCTGCTATGGAACCCTTTATATTAAGTTGAAGTGTTTCATCTTCTTTATGCTAAATAAAAAAGAAATAAATCAGAATTAAAGTTACACGTACTCCCCAGAAGAAAGGACAAGACATGTCAGGGTAAGCAAAGTCATCTCAGCAGGCAAGAATCAGCGTCTCAGAAATGCCTGTTCACCAGTGAAATATAAATTCACTGCACAGGCAGTGCATGTCAAAGTCTGCTAAGAGATAATAAAACCAGTCTGGAAATTAGTTTGTCCTAAACGTCTGTGAATACACCACAGAGCTTTCATTCATCCTGGGGGAAAATCTGCATGCCTGTTTCTCATTCCAGAAGAATTAACTATCCTGCTCTTGCAGTGAGTCAGCTCACCTTGCCAGGCCACAACCTGGTTAGGAAATGGCATCGATCTGCTCTAACCACTCAAACTTCTCTGAAGCAGCTCCTGTGCAGCTTGACAGGCTCATTTCCCAGGAATATCCACTAGCTATCTGCTTACCCTGGCAAAGGGATAGAGAAACAGCAATATAAAATGTGAGATAGAGCATGTCAGGGCTTGTCAGCTTGGGAAGGGTTTCACTATTTCTCTTGGGCACAAATGCTCTGCACCTCAGAGGATAATTTTAATGATGTGAGCATCACTTGGGAGAAGGAGAGACAAGACATTTGCCATTGTTATTGCCTTAAGAAAATGCTTCAAACAGTTGGTGTTTTTACAGCTTGGCTGTGGGGAAAATGCCATGTTTCTTAACTTGACAGAACGCAAAAAGAAAAGCAGTGTTCAGAGGCAACCCACACAGAAAGTCTGGGAGAGACACGCCTGGTTAACACCACCTTTCCAGGAGTTGCTCAGCTCACTAAAGTGATCAGTGTCACCTCATGGCAGTTTAGTCTCCCTTTGGTTCTGGTTGGGTGAGTTTCCACTACATCAAACGGCAGCTGGCACTAACTGGCACCTTGCCTGGTAGAAAAGTGGGTAAAGACATGAAGAGGCAGGACAGGCTCCCCCTGGGAAATCCAGTCCACTGTATTTAACTTGACTCTTAGACAATACTTAACAAAAAATTCAGAGACTGGATTTTAGTACTGCTTGTACTGAGATCATACTAAATCTTAGCTTATAGAGGGTCAAAGAGAAACATCACTGATAAATCCACAAGAGATATACTCCTTTTGCCAAGTGTAAGAAAGGTAGCTAGTTAGAAAATCAAGAAATTAGATCTAGTGTGAATTTATTTTTTGAGAGTACCAAAACAACAGAAGTTACACAGCCAAAGCACAATATTTGTTTTGAAAATAGCCTTCAGTTTTGCTTTTCTAAGTTTTTACTGTATGAAGACTAAAAAGATTTGAAATTCAGGATTTAAAGTAGACTCTCTATTATGGCCAGTCAAGACAAGGTACAGCTACACTACAGAAAATCAGAAAGGAGGATGTATTTTAAGAAGAAATTATCCTGATGTTCAAGAATGCCAAGTAGGAGCCAGGGCTCCATCAAACACTGGCCTCTTGTCTCAAACATGGTCTCTGCATATTGTCAATATAGATCTCTCTTCCAGCTTTCAGACCACATCCTGTATCACTTATTGCTAATTAATCCCTGAGGGCTTTAGATATTTAATATTGCAACATGAGAAGATGTCTTAGAAGCAAAAAACCTAAATCAAAGGCACCTAGGCTTTAACCAAAGGGCCAGACTTCCTCTGGAAGCAGAGCTCTGTTCTGTGCAGGAGAAAAAGGGCATCACCTCCAGATACATTGGAAATCTCAAGTCCAAGGCTGTAAAGAGCAGAAGCAGCCCAGGAAGTGCTCTCATTTCTGGCATTAGCCTGAACTCCTGCAAGGATGCTGTGGGTGGAGGATCAACCAAGCCCACAGTGTTCACTAACTCATGGCAAGAAAACCAGTGGGAAATGGGCCCAGGATTTTGCCAGAAGTGGTTGCCAGGTTAGAAGGAGATTTACAACCAGCCACTTGTAACTGAAAACTAATCCATGGTCTCCATGACCTTTATGTTTGATAGAGGTATAAATGTGTTGGCAAGTGCTTGTAGAAAAGATGCCACAACAGAATGATTTTGCTGGTAGAACTTCCCTCGGTTCTGCTGGTGGAATACGCCAAACTGACAGATAGAGGCCACTTCAAGGACTTCTGCCCATTTTAAAATATCATAAAAAAAGAAGAACTGAGTAATTTTGCCTCTCTGCAAGGCGTTATTGCCCTGGCAACAACCCTCCCTGTCTATGGAACAGCTTTAAACAGCACAAGGGGGCAAGGCGACAGTGGGTTGTCCAGGTTTGCCTCTGTGGAGAAAGGCAGCATTTTGTCTTTGTAACACCTGAACTGCCTCACAAGCTCTGCTCGGGCTTCTTGAGCAGGGCTTGTGAGGATGCAATCCCCCTGCCTGGAGCACTAACGTGACAAAAAGTAGCTCCCTATTCAGGGCAGCTACAGTTTTCGTATTCATAGGCCCAGATTTGTAGTCAGGGTACAGATGGCATCATTATCTATTCCTCTTTGGTTTCCTAAAGAAGTACACATTTAAACAGCGTGAGAACAAGGGCCTGTCATGCCATGGTTTGTCTGAAATTGTCATTATCTCTAAAGCACATGTCACAATGTCAAGAGGGAAATAAATGTATCAGCACTTTACCCAGCTGACAGAACATGACACCATCTAAGGAGTCTGGCAGAAAAAGTAAGTAAGGCTGAAAAGTGTTCCAGGATGGAGTAGGGGAAATGCAACAGCAGCACACAAAACTTTGGGTTTGCTAGGTTTGCCTTGTGATCCCATTCCCACGGGATGATATGGAGCAGCTTATATGCAAGATAAAGGGTACCCCCATTACTACCTGGAGGTCCTTAACTCCACAAGGTGCATCAGGCTCCCTTTGACTACACTCACTGATAATTATAGAGCATGAGCAGGTTTCTCTTAAGCCCTACAGTGTGCTCTATCTCAGATCAGTTTCCATCAGTCAAGCCAGTGTCAGATGGCATTCTAGATTTACAGCAGAGATCACCATTTGCCTTGCCAGCTCCAAGAGCCTAATGACAAACTCTGAAGTTGGAAACTATTTTAATGGGAGCATGCAAGCACAGGAAGCAGTAAAAGTTTTCCAAAATATCCAGTGGGGCAGAACTCTTTCTCCTTCCTGTGGATGCTAGCAAATAATAATGACCACATTTTAGTTAATAATTACCAGGTGCACCAGTCCACCAGATCATGCTGCCCTGGACAAAGATACAGGCTATTTCCACAGTGTCAGGCAGCTGCTCCATCTGCTGGATTAAGCCTACAGCTAGAGCAGCTTAGCTCTACCCATGTCTCATGAATGTGATCCTCTGTGTCAGTCAGTCTGTGAATTGTAACTATGAATAGTTTTAGCAGCCCTCAGGGAGGTCATGAGTACTATGGAGGTCCGAGTGGTGTGGATGAGTTGAGTCATTGGAGTAAGGAACAAAAATGGTAAGGCCATGGGCATGTTGGCCAGGCTCCAGTTATTCTCTGATGAGACAGGCTCTTGAAAGATAATTTGTGAAATGATGTGACTGAAGCCAAACCATAAATGAAGTTTCTTAAAATATATAAACAAATAAGCATTGATGCCGCTGTTTCTGGGTTTCTAGGGTGCAGAGAATGTCAAGTGACTGATGATGCATACAGAAAGCCTCACAACAAAGGAGATCAGTATTTGCTGAAACAGAGCACATTATGGAGTTTTGCTTTTGACAGAGCTGAATGCCAGCGTGTTCAATCTTCCACACTGATAGGCCCAGTCAGCTCAGAGGAAAAAAATTCTGTATCACTCCACACTGTGTATGGTCATTTTTATCAGGGTGAAATAGGAGGATTTTTAAAAATATACTCAATTTGCACAGTTTTAAATGGCGACACAGAGATGTAAAATAAAGAGCATTAGCCTTAATTGCAATTGAAAACTTAAAAAAAAAAGAGTTGGGAAAAGACATATCTTTCTTGAAAGTGACCATCGTTCTTGAATACGGGATAGGATATTTCAGATTACTTGCACTGTGAAGACTGGGTTTAATATGTGCCTTTTCTTCCTAGGACAGATCACATTTATTCTTATAAAACCTAAAAAAACCCCAAGTGTGATGAAAATGAAGGCTGGGACAAGTCAGTAATGAAAGTAAAGAAAATCATGTCAGAGTACAGTGCACCTGATACAGAGTCATAATTTCTCCATCAATTGAAACTCATCTATAAAAAAAGACTATGTAGAAGACAGCTACTAATACACAAAGATATGCAAAGGCTGATAGCCATGTCACAGTTATGAAAATATTTCTTTTTGAGGAGGATCTTGTTTTGGGAGCCAAGGATCAACAGATTGCTGTTTTCTTCCCAGCTGTGGTGGAGAGATTTTGTGTGATATTGGGTTAGCTGTCATTTCCCCATCTGTGTGATGGTTACTGTAAGTACAATCTCTGTATCACAGCAAGGTCACTCAGCCTGGAAGTTTCAGCATAAACATAATATATCATTATTCTTAAATGAAATTATTTTGAGCACCTGCAGTCTAAACTGTTGTCTATATCCATCAGATATAATTTCATACTCTGAGAGATGCCACTGAAAGAAATCTCAAAATATGAAAGAAGCAAGTGTGGCCTACCTAAAAATTACTGGGATAGGAACTGTCTTTTGGATTCTGGATATCTGTGCAGCTGTTTCATCTGTTGCTTTCCCAGTTTGGTAGGATCTGCTGAGAACAATAATCTCCTGTCCTCATTTATGTTCTTTGGGTTAGAAGCTGGAACAAAGGACTAATGGCAGGGCTAGGTCTTTCCTCTCTGTTTTGATGATGTGAAAACACAACTGCTCAGTAGCCACAAGGGGCCTGTACTGGCTGTGTGCATTTGCATCCTCATTCCTAAACCCTGACTCATGGTGGGAGCACTGAGATTAGCCACAGGACTGCTATGCAGCATATATCCCTGCAGGGGTTCACAGCCATGCACCCCTACTGCTCTTACCCTTGTCCTTCTGCCCCAGGTCTCCCTCTTATTTTTAGTATTTCTTTGTCTTGTCTGGTCCAAGCAGACCACAAATGCTGGTTTTCTACGTGTCGATGTGGGTCTCTCGGCTGTAGGCCATCACATGATAATAGACTACTACAAGAATCTCACAGTAGCACGGCCCTTTCTTGGCATGGAAAAACCCTTGCAAACCTGACAAGGACACTGTAGTTCGGAGTACTTCACAGCCAGGAACACAAGTCAAATAAAAATACTCAGTATTGTGTTAAATGTCCTAGCAGATTTTACTCCCACTGCCTCGCAATGACTGGCAGAGATGTCTATCAGGAGATATTTGAGAGACAGCTACATCAAAACACAAGGGTGACACATGCACAGAGCCTTTTATGCTATAAATAGGATGTCATTAAAATTCTTTGTTACATGCAATGATAAACACACTACTTCAGATTATTAACTCTGCAGTACCACCAGTGGTACAGGAGAAAAAGCCAGGGCATTTCCCTTAAAAATATCAGATGCTGACAGTGTTCTGTAGCCAGGCATTGTTTTGTATTTCTTGTGTGTTTCATAGTTAAAATAAGATGAAGATAAAGGACTGTCCTTGGAGGCTTGCAGGCTCCTAATGAGCTTGGGTCTGTGGTGAGAGTTAGCAGAGCCTGATGCCTTCCTTGAACAAACAGTCTCTGTCTGTGCAATGTGTACACAGCTCAGTGAGTTTACTGAGGGTGAGCTGGGAGTACATCACACTGCTTCCCACCCTCTATTACTGACTCCTCAAAAACTGACACCCATCCTGTCACATGTTAATTTAGGAAGAAGGTTCAGGCTGACAGACTGTTAATAAGGGCATGGTGTCTTTTACTTACTGTACTGAAGTTAATCTTGCTCACTGAAATTGTTTAACTGTAAAAAAAAACCCAACTAACCACCGAAACAATAAAATCAAAAAAGGGCCTTGCTCCACAGAAAGAATGAGTGTGAGCTGTCCAGATTCTCTCTCACTCCTCCCCTGACTCGAGAAATTAATCTTTATGACAAATCCATCACTAAGCTCTCTGCCAAGAGGCCTGTCAAAGGTGCCAGTTAGCACTGATCAGTGTTTGCCATTACCTCAGCTAGCACAAAATGCCAACATCTCCTTCAGATCATGAAACACAGATCAAACTCACCTTGGGGGTGCACAGGCAGTGCTGGAGGGCCCAAGCCTGAGGTGTGGGAGTCAGACCCACAGAGCCACATTTTTGGTCTGGCACACAGGCTAGGCTCAGCTGAAACCTGCCCTAGGAGCTTGCATCTGGTGAGGAAGGTTGGGTTGCTCTTTGCAAACAGATGATTTTGTGTCCATTAAACCACACCTTGTTTACACTTGAACATGGTAGTAAACAGCTGTTCCCATTACCATCAATATTTAAGATGAAGTTTTGAACCCTGTCCATCTGGATCCCAAGGGAATGCCATCTGAGCTATATTCTCCAAAGATGCTACAAATTGTGTGATCTGTGCTCTTGCTGCCACTGCCTTAAAGCATTTGCTTACTTTTTCTCCCCATACACAGCAGGAGCATTGAGGGCATTTTCCTCTTCCACATCACTGAGTCAAAGCTTTCTTTGAAATACTGTTGTCTTTCCAAGGAAACTACACCACACCACAGTATGTGTGTGGCACAATCTACACAGCCTCAGACAGGGACAGTGGAGTAGTGTAAAGCATACCATGGCTGCTGTTTCTTAAGCTAGTGTCTAAAAACCATCAGTACTGATCCATGTCCAGGCCACGTCTGATAGAGATTAGACACGCTCACAGAAACACTTCTGTCAGAAGGAGGTGGTGCACACAATGCAGAATTTACACACTTCTCGGGACAACTAGATCCAGAAGCATCTTTCCAGTAGGCAAATATAAGCAATAATTGGTCTACCAGAGCCTGCTGAAAATTAGGTACTACATTGATATGTTTTTAGGAAACTGGAAGCAACAGAATTTAACTATACTGTACTAGCAGCTTGTGTTGCTTGGTTGTAAGCATTTTTGATCTGGTTTTAGGAAGATCTTTGTGTCTTTCCAACTACAGCAAAAGAAATGGTGCTCTGCTGACACACCCTGATCTCCTTGCAAAGCTGAAACAGGCCTTGATGTTTGTCCCCAGGGTCTGCTGTGTAACTCTTCACCTGATTCACTGTGAAACCTCCCAGCCCCAAAGACTGGTTTACACGAAATAGTTCCCACCAGTTCAACTACCATCAGTTATTAAACTGATTCTGTTAATCCCCCAGAACCTCCTTTGGGAACACAGGTGTAATAATTTATATCAGTTATGAGTTAGAGCAATTTATTTTGCAGTTGGTAAGATGTCTTATCAATTTAAAGCTTTGTTTCAGGCTCATAAACTACCAAGCTACGACAAAATTACTATCCAGCCAAAACACTGTGTTTCCAAGTGTTGTTTTCCATAACTGATTGTGGTTAAGTCAGTTCAACTATTTGTACAGATCAGCCCAAAATCCCCTGCTCCAGTTACATGGGGCTTGGTTTCAAATGTTGAGCAATGCACAAGTGAATGACCCATCTGTCCCTGTGGTAAACAAAAGGGTAAGGCAGGCAGTACCCAGCCCTGCTTTTAAAGCAGCTCAGCATGCAGAAAACGTGTTGAGGAGTCAGAGTGACATGACAGCAGCAAAGAACTTGACACACTGATATTCCTTGCAGTCCATCATCCCCCAGCTCCTCAAAGTCCCACAGCTTTAAGTACAGAGCCTTTACCAAGTGTTGGGTTTCATGTACACATTTCTCTCCTGTGATTGTCCCAGGATGTCCCACTAATTATGGCCTTATCTGTGTGGTGTGGCTACTCTTACAATACACAAGGGAATAGGTTCATGTTTCCAGAAGCTTGGAGCTGGCATTGCTGAAAATAAGTTGAAACAAAAGAAGCAGTTCAGCTAAATGCAAGTGCTCTTGGTAGGGTGATTGTCCCACTAGTAAAACTAGTTTTACTTCTAACCACCAACTTCAGATTAATTAGCTAGAAAACCTAGTTAAATAAGTCAATAGAATTCATTTTAATAAAATTAAATAACATTAAAGGAAAAAGATTTCCTCTAGGATTTCTAGGATGGGAGAGGAGCATCAGGGAAGACAGTCCCTATACTCTTACCTGATGGTTCTGTCAATGCTAAAACAAGTGGTATCAAATCCCTTTGCTTATCTATCTAGGCTTCTTTAATCAGACCATCACCTGCTGCAGACTCAGCAGGAAGCAGCCTGGGACTCACTGGAAAACCAGTTTGAGGAGAAGGGTGCCCTCAGGTTGGGCTGGGGTGCATGGTACAGGCAAGTTGTGCTGCCAGGGTGACAGAACAGAGCAGAGCCTGCTGCTGGCACACCTCAGGCTCCTGACACTGCACAGCTGCTTGCCAGGGTTGGGGCAGGGAGCCAAAGAGCTCCTTGGAGCTTCTTTCCTTTACTGCTCTGTTCTTAGCTAGCAGAGGGAGAAAGCAAGGAGGAGGGGGTTGAAGTAGGCTGAGTGAGGGCTCTGTACTGCACCATGCAGGAGGGGCTGATGTTCACCAGAAAACAGAACAGCTTCTCAGGAGGTGAATGGCTCTGCTCACACTTTTTCTATCACACTTGGATTGCACCTGCCCAAGGCCAGCCCTGCTGTGCAGGGTGAAGTCTCCTCCTGCTGTCCACTGCCATCTGCTCTGCTTCTCCCTGTAAAGGTTTTTAGGCTTTTTCTGAACCTCATGGGGCACTGGGCTGGGTTCGACAGCTTCTTGGAACGAGTTTGCATGCTTCACTTCTGTTGTATTTCAGCTCAGTGAACATGTGGTAGTTTCTTTCTCAATTTCATCACCAGTGGAGGATTTTTTTCCATTTCATGGACAAAAATTTTTAAAGTCCTCTGCTATTTTGGGAGGGCACCAGGTGTCACAGCTATATGCCAAATTATGTTGAATTATTATTTTGTTTCAGCTAGATTTCTTTACAGAGTTCAAGTTAGCTTCAGTTTTTCCTAGATTCATTTCTTTTTCTGGGGTTCCCTTTGGACAGAATAGGCTGTCCAGGCAGAGAATTCAGTTTCATTGCTGCTGTTTGCTTTCCAGTCTATTAGTACTACTTGACATGACAATTTCATGAGTGCAACAGATGTGACTCCAACTGCCTTGCTTTTGTTGCTCTTTAGCTTTTAGTGTGCTACTTAGCAGCAATAAGTAGTCTATAAAGTTTAAGTGTGAAACCATCCTCATTGTCTCCTACACAAAGTCAGCCTGCACTGCTGGAGCCTGTGTTACTTCTTGCTCACCTGATGTAAGGCAGTATCACAGAGCAGTAAAGAAAGAGATGTTGAGGCTAAACCCACTCCTTTCTCAGGGCACCTGCTCCTGCACTGCACTGCACATCTCCTCACTCTTGTTGCTGAAATGCAGAAGGCCTGAAGGATGGTTCCATGCCTACCCATACTGGCCATCAAATACCTTGCCAAAATCAATTCAGGCACAAACAAGAGCCCATCATTTTGCACACCCATTTGGCATGTCTTCAGCAGGAATATGCAAGATGTCTCAGGGTAGAAGCCAGCCTTGTTTTAGCTTTGCTACCACTTCTTTCATCTGTGATTCTTGTCAAAGCTTATTAACATTCAATCCCTAAGAATGAGCCTCCATGCTCTCTCACTCACTAATTATACATGACATTCCCTCTCACATCCAAGCTCTCTCATGTTGTTCAGCAAATACAGTGACACACAGGCCAGCTTTGCAGAGACTTCCTACAGCCATGCTGAGGGCAGCCTGCTTCTCCTCTGCAGCCTAAATCTGCTGGGCAAAGAAGAACCCAGGTGTCAGATCACTCTGATGTTAAGACTAGGCTAAGAATGGCTTTTTTAGGGCAGGAGAATAAATAAGTAATACACCAGGGGCAGGTGAACCACAGTTTTGTCATGCCCTCTGCCTGCCCTGAAGGCAATTCCTATGAATGCTGCCTTTGCCAGCCTTGCACAGCTGTGCTAGCTCTTCTGAAACAGGGATTCTTCCTAGAGTGCTTCTGCAGCCCCTTTCTACCCACTGCACCCACATAAACAGCATTCCCTGAATGAACTGGGGAGGTAAGAACAGAAGGAAGAATAAGAAATCTTTAAGTGAGGCACTTGCCAGCAAGTGTGCAGTAAAAAATTAAGTCCATGGCATGATTCACTTTGAGGCAGCACAAAGAAAGAGAGAGAGAGAGAGAGAAAGGGTTACTTTTCTTCCAAAAGCCCAAATGGAAAGAAACCTTGGGCTTGCAGAAGAATTCCTTGAAAGGACAAGGTGCTCAAGAAACAGGAAGAATGCCATCAAGCAAGGCTAACATGACTTGTTTTCTTTTGGAGACATAGACAGCAGTTCTTCCTGAAGCTCCAATACAGCATTTAACCAGCTGTGAACAGTTCTTGCCCCAGCTTTGTAGCCCAGCTCATAAGACTGCCATCATTCTCAGGTGGCTTTTCTTTACCTCTTGAACAGAAAAGCAAGAACCAACTACTAAATGGTTCAGTATCCTCCATTGCTTGGTATCCATTTGTTAGGTCCAAAGAGTACACAGCACCAAGGAAGAAACAGACACCAAAGAGCTACTTCCCAAGGGACCAGAACAGAGATGGACTGTGGTAGACACCACTGAAAGATTATTTCACACAGGGCAGCATCAGTGGAGGGGGTAGATAATGCCAGACAGGGCACAGGGTAAAGTGTAGTGCCTTCCCTTACAGCACAGTGCTTTGAATTGTGCCTTCAGGCCAGTGCCCACCACAGCACCCTGTTAGCAGCTCTGCAGGATTTCCAGAATGCCATTTCAGGCCCAGTGGCTCTTTATATAAACCCAGTTGGTTTCTTCCGGGGCTGACACAGCTGGGGGAAGATGGCTGTAGGCAATATGATCCACTCTGCACAACAGAAGGTGTTTGTTTGGTTATCTGCCTCCTCAACAAACACAGTTTTGAGGCATGATTCCTCATGGCCTGGTTTTCAAACAGATTGCAATGGGAAATACATCAAATGAAAAATGGACGGACTTCTGCTGATACGAATTTTGTTTACAAGCCTTTAAAAGTATTGTAAATGAGTGGCAATCCAAACCCAGCAGGTTTGTTGGGGTTTTTCATTCAAAAGACCTTCTTTCATTGTCTGTATTAAATAAAATTAAAAAAGAAAATTGCCTTCTTAGATGGTTACAGCATCGAGACCTTGCAGTAGGTTTGGTTCTGGATCTGTTTTCTTCTAGCAAAGAAGTCATTACATTTAACCCAAAGGAGAAAGCATTATTCCTCACCTAAGCTCAGTCTCAGCTGCCACCCAGTGGAATTAAAAATCTCTGCATTATACCAGTGGCTCCTACTGCTGCCTCATCACTCCTGTCTACAAGATTTTAGTGACCAACAATAAGATTTGATTTGCCAGCACTGTTTCCTGCCCACAGATTCATGTAGCACTTCGGAGAAATATCACCATCTCCATTTCTCACAAGAGAAACTGAGGCACAAGAGCCAAATGATCTTCCTGGCTACACTGCAGGCCAGAAACAGAGTTGGGGATAGACCATGCCTTTCATGATGATGTCCTAAACATGGCTGGCTGCTGATACAGAGAAGATCCTATGGTTTCATGATTTGCAGCAGCGGCCACAGTGCCAAGCAGGGGCAAGAGACAAAAGCACAGTGGCGGCTGGAGGTGGGATTAAACCTGTCACTTTTAACCTGGACAGCCAGTTCCCATCTCTTTGTGGTCTTCTGTTTGCTTAAACTAAAATGAGCGAGCAGTCTGGTTTAAGAGATGTCTGCAGGGATTTTGCAAGCTGTCACGAGTTATCTTTCCCTCTAGGAGAGCATGCTCTGCTTACTGCAACAAAAACCTCGGCATATGGTAGGATGTAGAGGTGAAAGATAGAGCTGTCTATACACCTGGAGGTGCAGCTCCTCAAAATAAATGGTCAGTCAGAAAGCCAGAGGTACTATGAATGAAGAGGAAGCAGTACCCAGAGACAGGCACAGCCTTAACAAAAACACAGACAGAAATTGTCCTTGCATCAGGCTATGACCACCTTTTATACAAGGGGAACATGACATACCTACCAGGTCTTATGGGGGTTCAGGTGTCCACAAATCCCTCATCTGTCCACCCACAATTAACATCAGCTTTAAGCCTCTATGAGTTATTTCAGTGGAAGAAAATTAGGAATTACTGGAATGTTTCTTTCCCATCCTGGGCAAGGCACACAGCTCTGAGCTGCAGCTCTGTCATTGCAGGGACAAGAGCTGGTAAATGCCATGCACTGGGATGGATGGAAGGTCCCTAGAAATACGTAGTGGCCGGAAGAGGAGGTATTTTTTTCTAAAGGCAATGTGTACGCATGTACACGCTTGTCCATATATATATATATGTATGTATGCATGTATGTAGCTTGAAAAATTACAAACAATGGCATATTTACAAGAGACAGAGATTCTGAAAAAAGCAAGTAAAGCCAAATCTTCTCTGACCTAAATTACAATGTCAGGAAAAACACATAAACAAGTTGTTTTTCAGAAGAGGAACACTTCATGCCTTCTGCTATGCTCCTGAAGGGCACTCAGCAGAAGATAATAATCAGTAAGAAAAACAGAACTTGTCTATAAGCTTACATCTTGCTCCTTAAATAGCTGGATTTGAAAAGCACATCTCCCAAGCATCCAGATCTAGGTAGCACATAACACAAAGAAGTGACTATTGGGATTTAAGGGATTCAGGGGAGACTGCTCAGGAGCCAGCAACTCAGGCTATTCCTAGTCAAATGAGGCTTACATTTCAACCCACTTTCCAATTTGCCCTGCCTTTACTCCTTTGACAGGGAAAGGTGCAGCAAACACTGAACAGGAAGTGAACACACATGTTCAGCTGTTCTCCAAAGTCACTGAAGACCAGCTGTAGCTTCACAATATTTTCACTTCACTACTGAAAGCTCACATCCCTGAAAGCCTACTTCAAACCAAAAGCCAACAGAGACCCAGTGCCACAGAGTAATCCCAAACTGCAGTAGCATTATCTCTATTTGATGGCATCATCAAGCAATGACAAAAATACCCCTTGCTAGATTTGCCAAGTAGATACTATTTCAGAAGCTTTCATTTTCAAGCTTTATATCTTCAAGATAAAAAATGACCTACTTAACTTTTCATCATACCTCTGGAAGAAAAGACACTTTCTAGTGCTGTGTGAGAGAATTTTTAAACAGTTTCCATGAAAAAGCAAATCCCTGAATGGAATGTGCAGCAGCAACAAGCCTCCCTTGGTATCACCTACTTAACCTCATGCACCACTGCATCAAAACCACAACTGGTGCAAATCAGGGGCTGACTGACTTCACTGATCAGAGGCCAAATGATGCTGATGAGAGAGATGAAGGGAATGAGCTGTGGTCTGAAGCACAGGCAGTCTCATGCAGCCAGATCTAGATACAGACAAGTCCAAGCAGAGCAACTCCATGAAAGTGCCAGGGTTCAGTGTAGGGGGAAACACCTTGGGGGAGAAAAGGAAATCTGTGTAAATAGAAACCTTATTTTCTCTACTATCTTCATTATTTAATCTGTTGCTCTGGTTTCACAGTAGATTAAATCCAGAGAATGTACTCTGCCAGCCAATCATGCAATGCTGGACAACATGTCCAGGCACACAAGCTGCTGATTTGTCACCAGCCTTCAGTCTGGAGCCAAATAAGACACACAGCTGGGCCAATGGGCTTATCTCCTCTCTCTAAACAGGCCTTGACAGGTAAGGTACCATCACGCTCTGACCAGACAGTTGGACAGTCTGTAGACAGCAGAGTGCATGTATGTGTTTCCCTTGGCCCAAGAAATCCACGAGTTCAAGCCTCTTTAGTATGAGGGGATACCTCCTGTTCAGGTTGCTGGTGTTGGAAGGAGTTGCTGCAGCAGCTGCCGTAGCTGTTGTTACAAATGTTTATTCCCAAATCAGAACTGAGGGATCAGGACACCTCAAGAAAACTACTTCTCTATCCTCTGGCCAGGGCACTGAGCTCTGTTAGCAGAACCCAGCTGAGGGCATTCCTTTTGCACCTGCATGTCCAATCTGCTCCATGCAGCAAGAAGAACACTCTACACTGGTCTCAGAGACCTACCCCACCCTTCAGTCTACCTTCCCATTCACACCTGGATCCCAATGAGCTCCTTACCCTGGTGCTTGCTGGGGGTACTCCAAACCCAGCCATTCCGAACCAAAAAATATAAGGTTAATGATCAGAAGGAGAGCGGCATTTCCAAATTGATTTTCTGCAACAGCTAGAAGTTAGTTCAAATAAAGCTACTTCAAGTCTCAAGCAACTACAATTCTCCCCAGACTGCTGTCAACCAGAAAACAGCTGTACAGCACTACTACATCCTTGTTTTTGTTCTGTGTCAACCGCATTATAATGAAACTATAGGTAAAGGTCAAGCTCATTTTAGGAGCTTTTTCTTTACAAATACCCTTTTTTTCCTAAAACATTAGTCACCTTTTTGTTTTTAGCCATAAAAGGTTAGAAGCTTCTATTTTCAAGACTTTTCTTCCTCATGATCTAGAAACATGTTTGAAATGGCAAAAGACTGCTCCAGTATGTTAGCATATGGCTCAGCTCCATCTCTAACTCTATGCATTGATCTTTGAATGAAAGCTATAGATAACATTGTTAAAAACATCAATGGAATCTTTTAAGGCAAAAAAGCAGTGAAACATAACCCACACAGAATAAATATACCTCTGTTTTGAAAAATAAGAAGATACTGCAGGCATTAGCTTTCTCCATGAAGATCATCCCACTGAGAACACCCACTTCAAAACCATTAGGGTTTTGGAGCATCTAACTTTGGTCCCCTCCACTATCTTGTAATACATCAAAAATAGGCAGTTTAACATATCTATCAAGAGTCCAGCTTCCTCACAATAAGAGGTGGTATCTAGATTCAAAGGTGATTTTCAACTTTACCTATCTCCCAAAGATCCTAGTGGCTTCAGAGACTACAGCAGCAGCAGTAGACCTCCTGGACACATTCTCTGTAGCTGTGGACATGATATACAAGGATTTTAATTCTGAGCAGAGTTCTGTTCAAAAACACTGTCTGGACAACAGCCTATGACAATTTATCTATCCTTTCTTCTGTTGGCAGCCTGCCAGTCTGCAGAGAAAAACAAACAAGAACAGCTAAGTGGAAGGGACAGCTGAGAAAGTATTTAGAAAATTCAGAAGTGGGTATCAGAAAACAACAGTTTCAGTGTTTGTTTGTAACATTTTGCTTAGCACAAAAGAGTCATTCTGAGGATGTAGAAAATGTCAGAGTTATTCTTTGGAAACTCATATTCCAAATGACACATGAGTATTTTTCGGTTGTTATGATGTCCTGGCCAAGAGGAGGGACTGATTTGTATTAGCTTAAGTACAATATGATGGTTTCTGCCTCCAAGATGCTTAATGAGTCATTAAATTATCAAACAGACAGGCTACCAAGAAAACCAAAATAACCCCACAACAACAAAAAACACAAACCACAGGGAAAGGGGCTTATTTGGTTTTGCTTTTGAGAATCAGTGTAATAAATGAGGAATATCTAGTCAACATTAGTAGCAAATGCCAACTCTTTTGCCTGCATGAATTAAAACTGCTGGCAGGATTAAGAGAGAACACTATTTCTAAAGAACTGTTTGGCTTGGTGCAATGACTATAGGAGGGTGACTTTTCCCTGGAATCTAGTGGGATTTCTTTGCATTTCAGGGGAAAGAAGATGGCAATCTTTCTTGTAGCATTCCTATGCCTTCCCCACAAAGTGTTTGTCCACTGGATGCAAACTACAATACAAGATCACCATTCCTATGCCTGCCTTCCTCACCTTCCGGACAGCTGCTTTGGGGACAAGCAATGGGACACAGATTCCAGTATACAGAGACTGCCACTGACTTCTCTGCCTGGAGAGCTGGAAGCAGACTTCCCAGGACATACCTCCTTTTCTGCTCACTTTCGTATCATTCTGAGGCCATCTTACTTATAGGAGGTTGTAAACCTCTTTTCATCACTCTGTTTGACACTGATCTTCATTACTCAAATTATTTTAAACACCAAAGCTCTAATCCTGCTCAGTGTAAAAAGGCATTTTCTGAAACCATTTCCTCATGACTATAACCTGCCACCTCAAATCAGCTACTGCATGGGCACACCAGAATTTGGAGTGCACTGGTAATCAACATAGAAGCATGATCTGCTGCAAAGCCTCTGACTGAATAATGCTCACAAAAATAACTTTTTGTGGTAGATCACAGAGAGAATAATGCCACATTTATGACTGAAACAGCTGGAAGGAATAGGATGATTTAACTGATTACTTCAATCAGTGAGATGATTGCTTTTTCTCCTACAACTCCCACTACATTCACAGCCTCCTAAAAGTATCACAAAGACCAATTCCTTTCATTATAACAACATTACCAGTCTAAACTAATAAAGAGCCATCAGCCAGCAGAAAACTATAGAAATAGGCTTGTTTCTTGATGAAAGGTTACAATTTTTCTCTAAATTTGTCTGTTAAATTTCAGGCTAGCTCCTCCATGAAGTGCCCTAGTGCACACTCCTATCGCTTCATGTAAGAGCACAAACAACCTCAGCAAAAGCAATTCCTTTGAGAAATTCAGAGATTCTGATGCCTCATGTTTGAAATGACATGTTAAATGTATTGGTTGAGTCTTATGCTCCCTTCCACAGAGAAGAATGCAAAGCAAGAGGCAGACAAGAAACAAACAGGGACAAAGTTAATGACATGAACTGATTTTAGTCCTGGCCTGGAAATTGTATCCAAATTTCCCAAATCTTTGTTTAAAGTGTAAAGCTTCTTCAGTGTATGGAAATTGTGATGAATAGTCAAATATTCATGTACATAAATATACACACAAATATACGTGTATACATGTATTTAACTCGAATATTTATATTTGACTTTATGAAGCATTTAATTCCTTTAATCATGCTAGAAAAGGGCAATCCTAAGCACAAATTTTCCCTAGTAACAGCACTACACCAATAAAAATGACATGGTGGATTCTTTCCAGACTGCTATATTGTAATCATGATGGTATAATTGCAAACAAGAACAACGTGTTATCACAATATTGAGTACATCACTTAAAATGTTCAAAACTATATTTCTCAAACAGCTGAGATAATGTATTAGCTAGGAAAGGGGAACAGTCAAGCAAGAGCCCTGGCTATTCTCACGCCATGGACACAGAAACAAAGCTGGAGGGCAAGCTAGAATGGGGAATACAACTACTGAACAAATGAATACCTGCAGCAAGGAAATGATGTTAGTGTTTATTTTATATTTATTTAATAAGCTACTGTCCTGAAAAGCCATGCATTAAATCAGATTTGGAATTCCCTGCTCTCACAAGTGATGAAAGAGTGACCATTTACAAGAACAGCTTTACATTTTTCCTGCTAGGCAGCCACAGTAGGCTCAAAGCCTCCAACCTAAGAAATGCAGATCACAATTTTCTTATTTAGTAGGTTTTAATAAAAGGCTCTGTCTAGCATGAATGTGGAAGGCATTAATATTTATGCCCAACTGAAAGAGGGCTGTTTGTCACTTAGTGCCATTCCTCTGCTGAACACCTTAATCTCCCTAGTCACTACTGCTCATATTTCTTTCCTTTAAATTTAACTGCCTTTCTTGCTGTGACCTATTTTCTAGAGAACATATACTCAGCTAATGCTGGTAGACCAAATCAAAACTGTAGCTATGATTCCTTTGAACAGAGATGCATCCTTTTCATTTGAAACATAACGCATCAGGGCTTTTCCCAGCATTTATTTCTAAATGGAAATGCTAGATCTGTTTAGCTAGGCTAGTTTAAGCCTACCTTAAACTGAATATTAGTTAGGCTTATTACAGCATCAGAAGCTCATTATTTTCCTCAAAACAGGCTGGAGTACCTCTACTAGTAACTCAATTGCTAACTCTTACACAATACTCAATAAAAATCAGGTGGGGACAGCTGATCTGATTTTCAGCACATTTGTCCCCCTGCTCTACCTCTACGGATTTGCTTGCTGCTTTGAAGCCTCACCAAATGTAGTAACTTAAATGACAAAGCTGAAGTCAGAGGGAAGAAATGCCTTTGTGATTTTTCCAATCAGTTCAGCTCTGCTTCAGCACCTGGTTTCAGCTCAAAGCCTTTTGACCCTTTAACCTATTGCAAAAGATTATTTCCTTTCATTGCCCAGCAGCCTACACAAAGTGTATTCATCTATGTGAATCCCAGGATGACCAGGAGTTCTTTCCATCAGGCCACCCCAGCAGAGCACTCTGAGGTGAGGCCCATGTGCTGAACACTCTCGTGGGAGCTGCAGGAGCAGGTTCCAACCATCCTGCACAAGGACAAGGTGCTGCTGTCTGGATCCACAGCAACTGCAGGATCCTGGGAGCAGCTCACAGCAGGGTAAGGCAACAGGGTATCTTCTTGCAGGCTTTCAGCAGGAGCTGGGATCTTTCTTCCCACCGAGGCCAGCTTCTCCCAAGAAATGCAATCTTACCTCTCAGCTATGACTTAGAGCTTGTCTTCACTTCATTGGCTCCAGGTTAAGTGGTTTGTCACACCTTGTGGGGATCCCCAATTTCCAGAATACCTGCACTCTCCCCAGCTCTCATGACAGGGAGGCTGTGCATTAAAAATGGAGTTCTGGGATGGGTTTTGGCAGGGAAGTGGGGGCAAGTTTCTGTCTGGCAAAGTCAGAGCTTCATATCTCCCACTGCTAAGCTGCCTCCTTGGCCATATGTTGCCACGTGGACAGTACAGATCCTTAGTGACTCTAACAGAGCAATTTTTCTCATTACTTAATAACTGCTCCTTGAGCCTATGTTTGACCTGCCTTTAGAAGGCCTGCCTCTACTACTTCTCCTAAAGACTGTTTTTCATGGGTTGTACAGAATTCTTTATCTCCACGTATTTGGATTTACTTTAAAAACCCCCTCTTCCCTGTCCCTGCAAGGTGTCAGACTGGACTGCTCACATTAGAAGACAAAGTTATTACACAGACAAAGAAATCAGTGCAAAGCTAACTACTAAAAAAGGCTCCATTAAATCTTTTGTCATGGGCCATGAGAAGCTTTTCTCACATAAATGGGCATCTTTGCACTTGCTGCACAAAGAGCTGGATCAAGACCTTGGCTTTTGTCCAAGACTCAGTTTTCAAGCACAGTGCTTCTCCAGAACAGTCACCTGTGTTTCAGGGGAGAAAGCAAGCCAGAAGAAAGGAAGGAAAGTGAAAGGAATTCCATCACATCACCCCACTGATAACCAAACTCCCACAGCAGAATTTACAGACTTAAGCTAGTCAATGGTTCCAGTGCAGCCAGGCCTGTGTCCCAGTTTAAAAAAGCAGCCACTGTTACTGCTGCTTGCATGACATTTCAGTCCAGTGAAATGCTTCTCTAAGCTGCTTTTGGAAAAGCAGATGTAAGCTCCTCACTCACTTAGATACTACTGAAAATCTACCCTGCTCATATTAATTAAAAGGAGAATAACTCTCATTACAGATCCTAATTAGCACTAGATCCGGCAGAGGGTTCTGTATCATGTGTGTGAGATGTTTAATGAGCATGTGGCAGATGTTATTCATCTCATTTAACACACAGCTGGCAGAACTTTTTGTCACAGAGTATTATGGTGAAAAAGAAACAGCTACAAATAAAGCTTGGACCCAAAATGTGCTTTGCAGAAGTGTTTCTGGGCTGCTGGTTGACCTGGTTTGGGCTTTTTTGTACCCTCCACCACCAATTCCTAAAGGTCCAGCTTAATTTTTATGGAACTAGAAGAGCCCCACATTTTTCCAGGACTGCTGCATGACTATCAAAGAAGAAAGCAAAGGTGCAAGAGGCTATTTTTGTGAAGAAAAAGGGATAGAACTCCACCACCAGACAAATGCTAGTTGACAGAGGCACACACACAATTACTACTGCACATCCCAGAGCTGCCCCAATTCTCTCCAAATTTGGCGTGGCTACAGCTGTGCCCTACCACTGCCAGCAGCATTAAAAAGTGATATCATAGGCATATCTGTCAGGTGATTAGGAACACCAATAAATAACAGTCACAGATTCTCCCCATCAAGGGGCTGCTGCCCTGTCAGAAGAACCTTGTGGCTGGCAAGTGGCTGTTGTGTGGCCGAGCATCAGCAGCAGGCTCTGCCTGGCTGAAACCCATCCATCATGGCAAACAGTCCCTCAACTCTTCAGCACTGGCAGCATTGCAAGAGCACGCTATTAAATATGAATATCTTATGGTGCTAAGCTGCCACCCCCTATAAATAGCAAGACATTCATTTTAATCATTTTATTGGAATATGGAAGCCTGGAAATATCTTGCTTTGGGATTTGAATATTTATTGCCATTTGCAATGTTCTACTGCTTGGTAAGCTCCCCTAAATGGTTAGCTGCTTCTTCTATCAAAAACTCATTTTATTTTTCTCAAGTACTGCAGAACCGTACTGTAGAAGTTGCAAACAAAAAGACATCTGCAACTTGCACTTTATAAGAAAAATAAATTTTAAAAATGGAGCGGATTTTTGCGTGTATTTAGCCAAAAGGCAAATTTTTGACTGCAGTTAAGTGAAGAATTGATAACAATTAATGGAAATAAAACAAATTAGAAAAAAATCCTCTGATAGTCTTGCCTGGAACATCAGTTAGTCCCCTGAGTGTTTTTATCAGCATCTATGAGATGCTGCTGCACACACCTTGAAAATGTGTTGATGCTCATTCAGATAAGTGGTTCTGTATTAAGGTGTCAAAGAACTACAGTTAAATTCCGTGGAGGAAGAGAGCAAGAGAAGCCACCAAGTTTATTTTTCTAATGCAGGATTTTGTTTCCATTATTGCTTTTTCTTTCCCCTTTCTCTTCACTGCAGTCAGGACTTGCAGGAGAGTCTTAACCAAAGTTACCTGATTGACAATTAACACTCCAGAATAAAAAATTTTTGTAAAGGGAGGCTTAGTTATCTCCTAGCTCCTTCCTCCCGGCTACAACTGTGTGCAGAGGCTCTGTACTGACCCTTTCAGAAAGGCATGCTAATTCACCCTCTGCATTTGTGGTGAAGGCTTCCTCAAATTTGGTAGCAGAGGCAGTGGGTTCTTCAGTGCCATCATGGGACCAAGGCCAGCTTCAGGTTTTTAACAAGCTTTATTTCAATGCAGTTGCTTCATAAAAAGATTTTCGTGCATGCTCTGCACCCCTCTAGATGAGCCCAACATTATTTCTGGTTTCAACCAAGTGCTCTACAGAGCTGGTCAGAGGCACAAGCATTTGACAATGCTACCACAGAGTACAAAGGCAAGGAGAGAACCATTGTATCTTTCCCAAAACTCCAGTCTTTTCCTCCATTTTATTTGGAGGAAAGAAAAAAATGGAAGTATATAACTTCGAATAAGAAAGAAAAGAACAAAATGAATTTGTATAACTTTGAATAAGAAAGAAAAAGCCATTTTCTTTCTTACACAAGAAAACTGCACAGCTTGGTTCAGCAGCATGTTTTGCAACATAACCTGTTTCCTGCCCTCTAATAGTCAGGGGACCACAGAAATCACAATGTTTTCACCAATCTAAGCAGACTTAATGGTAAAGGAGAGTGCTACATTTCACAGTAAGACAAGGGGGTCAAGAATAACATCTTTTTCCAATATCATATCGGCTTCTAACTGGGGCGGAATGACCATTACGGATACAAAGCACATTTACCCTGTCCCAGATGCACTGGTTTTTCTATTTGCTCTCTGCAGATTTCCCACTCCAAGAGCAGCCGTATCCTCGTAACCATGGAAACCACTCATGGCAAATTCCATCGAAACGCAAAAGCAGAAGGATGGAAAGGAACAAATATTTTAAGAAGGTTGCACACAAAGAGGAAGACAGCATCCTGTCTTCATAGATGCAAGACAGGAGAAAACCACAGTATGCTCATGCTGGAGGGCTTGCCATCGGACTGGTGACCTTCCTCACTGACAGCTAGCATTAGACAAAGTCCTCTGTTTCATCTTTAGCATTGTTGTTGTACTCCATGAAGACTTTCACAGTGTCAAAGCTTTTCAGAAGATCTGGCAGATCAAAGGACACAACAGAGAATTTTCATGGCAGTATATGACAACCTTGTGTCATGCCTAGGACAGATGCACTTCGAATTCAAAACAGTAACTCAGATTTTTGTCTCCAAAAATAAAAAATAAAGGTATGAGTAAAATCACAGAAAAGGTAGAGTCATATCTGAGCAGACCTTGGTCCACCTAGTTCAGTTTTCTGCCTCCAACAGTGTCTGTAAATGAGGTAAAAAACAAGTGCCACTTGGAAGGCATTTTCACCCTAATACTCTCCCCAGCCCTAAGGAGCTCCCTGAGCCTGTTGTGGTTTATCTAGATAGTAAGACTCAAAGAAGCTCTGTTCCAAACACTTTTCCAAGGCTTTTTTCCAAACCATCCTTTGGCAGGCAGCACAACAAGCCTCATTCACTCCACAGGAACAGCCATCTCCTGTTTGCATTGAGCCTGCCTCCTACTAGTGTCACTTCATGGGCCATGGTTCTCATGCAAGAAGAAATAGCAAGAAGTCAATCTCTATTCCCCCTTTCTGTGTCACTCATGACTTTGTAGATCTCTATAACATCATACATCCATGCTTGAAAAGGGACAGTGTAGATTTCAGCCTACTTAACTGTTCCTTTAAAGAGATCATCTCATACCTTTGCCCATATGAATTATCTTTCTTCTGACTTTCTCCTGCTGTGATACATTTCAGATGAGAGGACTAGAGCTGTGTAAGGGCAGTGACCCTTGGACTCAGGCTTTTTTATCTCTGTTCTCTTTCCACAAACCAATATTATTTACTCTTTTATTCCATTGCTACTGAGTACTAGCTGATGGTTTCACGGAACTATTGCAAACACACAGTTTCACTCTTACATAAGAATAACAAAGTGTTAGCTCAGAATATTATATGTGAAGTTAGGATTAATTTTACCCAGGAGTTACATTTACATGCACTGAATTTCATCTGCTATTTTACTATCCATCTCTCAAATTCAGGAGATCATTCTTCAGTCTACCCTCAACCTCCTCCAGAGCACTTGGGTGATTAGGACCAGCCCTGGCAATCTGTTAGTGTTCATGTTGTTTATTTGTACCTCAACCTGATCCAGAATTACTCTAAATTTTAGGCGGAGCATATGCTGAATCACTGCTAAGAAGAATGGCATAGGGAATCTCCCCAGCTTCTTCTACAGTAAGCAGACACAAATAATTATCATCTCTGCAGCAGTCTTATCCACATGGCTAACAGATGGCCCTACCAACCTTCTGGTGAGTGTTTTGTTCTTGATGTTAGGCCCTGCAGCCTCTTCTCCCCCTCCGAGAGCCACTGCTCAAGGCCAGCTCTGAGACAGTGCAGCTGTGTTGCCTCAGACCTGACTGCTGGGAGCAGAGCTGGGAGAAGCCTTGCTGGGGCTCTCTGCACCTTCCAGTGTATTAAACTTAAGCCTTTGCTCTTGGTCCCTGCCCAAGCTACGCTGTAGATGGCCCTGAGCCCATCCTTGCCTCTCACAAACCCAAATCTGACCCAATAATTTAACTTCCCAGCCCTGCCCCTCCTTGTCACAATGGACTTGTGTCCTCAGCTGGACTCCTGGTTGCCCCTGGTCACCATCACCCAGCCCACTCTGCTCTCTCTGCCTGGGACCCACCATGAGGGCCCTGCCCTGCCTACTTGGCCTCACCTTCACTCCTGGCTCCCCGTGCCCTGTGGAGCAGCCTCAGCCCCATTACTGCTTGGCAGACAAGCTGGAAGGATGACCAAGTCCTTTTCCTATCTGATTCTCATATTTGTATTATATTATCATAACAAATTTCAACCCCATGATGACCAAACCTGAGGAATGGTTTTGGAAAGAGATGAGGAGAGGAGGAAAAAAGGGATCTCCAGTTTATTCTGGTGTTAGCAGAGGAGGCTCAGCCGCTGCACGTCACACACATTCCCTGTGCGTGACCTTGATCTGGTTGCTTAACTGCTCCCTGTCAGTTCCTCTTGCTCTTAAAAGGGATTAAACTTTTCTCCTGAGAACAAAAGAATGCTCCTTCCTTCCTTCCTTCCTCCCTCCCTGTAACAAATGTCAACAGCAACAGCCCTGACTAGAGCTGGGAAAACTTGGAAGATTGCCATTAACTTTAGCAAGTCAAGAAAGAGGCTTCAGTTACACAGCAGGGACAAGATGAGCTTTTCTTATGAAAATCTGAAGATAATGGTCCTCCTCTCTGTTCAACATGCATAAACACACTAGCATGTGGTTGGGCATCAGAAATCATCCCTAAACCTTGTCAAGATACACTCAGAAACTTGAAGAAAACTGCTTTTCATGCTGAAGTACCTAAAATTTACTAGAGACTGTAATACATTATATTGTGTCAATGTAGCCAGCTTGCAGCCTCAGCTAGCACATCATCCTTTTTTAAAATTTATATTTTGGCAGAAATTTTGCTATGGCAATCCATAAAGGTAATGGCCTGTAGTCTTCCACTGACTATGCTTTAGAAAATTCTCTTCTACAATACTAATTATTAAATAGGCTTCAAAAAGAATGCTTATGCTGTGTTAATAACTCTGTGTTGAAATACATATAGAGGCACAAAAAATTAAAAATCAATCCAAGGTCTAAAGTTGTGTCTCAGCAAGCTGTAAGTGAACTTCTGCAAGGGGAGCAGAAGCAGGGAGAGCACCTTGGAAAGACAGGTTTTATTGGCATAAAACCCATCTGTGATATTAAAATATCCTATATTATATGCTGTTTCTATTTAAGAAAACTAATGCATTTTTGTGGTACTGTGCATTTTAAATAACATTTCCCCCCCTTCTTTCCTTCCTCTCTCTTTTGTTGCAGCCTTCTTTGTGCTAAAGTGACAAGAGAGGAGCAGGGAGAAAAACAGTGATACAAACATCAGGGGAGAAAAGAAGGAAAATAGAATACATCTTCTTATAATGAAACTGTTGAGGGTACAAATTGCCCTAAGAAAAGCCTTGACATAATGGCACGTATAGAAATATATGGAAAACCAGGCCTGGAGGCCAAAACAACATTTGTGACTCGTTTTGTTTTAAAACAACTATGTTGGTAATGATTTTAGGGACATATTAAGTCTTGTGAAGGAAGATTGCATCTAAAAGTTTTGCCTTTTCTCCCTCCTACTCATATAATTTCCTATTAATATAATCTAACTCTCTACAACTTCTGGCTCTTAAAAAAAGTTATCATGCCTACATTCATGCCTATTAATGTTTAGCTCAGCTGCCTAAAATATTTATCTTAAATCAGACTCCAGTGCCATCTCTAAGATTAAGCAGTACTGGTATTAAAAGAGTAAAGTGAAAACAAACACCGTAATTGTCTTACTCTCAGCTTTTCATGTTAATCCTGCATTTGAATGTCCTGACTTGGCTTCTGAACAGGGAATTTCATACAGCATCTACCTAGAGTATGGGAAAGGTTATCGATAATAATAATAATTACAATGGATCACAAGACACCCCTCAGCTCTGAATATTACATGGAATCCTAGTCTTGAAATCCTAGTCTAAAAGGTTCCCAGAAAGGGCTTAATATTTACTACACAAACCTAGGACACAGGCCATAGTCAAAAGAAGAGGGCCTAACAAGACAGTGTTTTTCATTGCATGTCATATCCTTTCTTCCAGGTCCTTGCCATTCCAAAAGGTTTAAATTGTTGTGCTGGATCTAAAGAGAGAGTTACAAGATCCTTACCTTAAATCTGCAGGCTGGTGCATGACAGGAAATGTATTTACACTGGGCAAGTAGCAGATCCTGCTACAGGACTTGTGCTGACATTAATTTAGAGGTGAGTTACTTGGGAATAGCTTGGTATATAAATACCATGCAGGACTGTGCTGAGCAGAGTCATCTCGAGTCCTGATCTAAGCAGAAATTCAATTTCACCACTTTTTGAAGTGTGGCAACATTTTTTCGCACCTGGGGAAATCACACCTGTGCTCTAGACAGCTCACTGCAGGCTTTAATTGCTCAGAGTAACACTTCTTCCAGGTGTGTGCCACGTACCTCTGCTTTAACCAAGGATTTGACATCCACGAGTGCTGCAGGTGTCTGTGTGTCTGACCTCTGCTGCAGTTGTGAGCAGTGGGCAGCTATTTTTAGCACAGCAGTCCCTTTGGATCTGTGACAGGTTGGAGGCTGCTCCAGTGACAGGAACGATCACGGGGCCCTACACAGGGAGCGTAATTTCCCTCTCCAGACTAATTAAGTGTGTTAGGGGAGGTTTCCAAGTGACAGCATCTAACTGCATATAAAATGAAAGATATCAATCTTCCTTCACAGCTATTAATGAATCACCATTTAGATGTCTAATAAACTTGCACATTAAAGTCTAATAGCATCCTGCTTCCTTCATTAACCTGAAGCATTCTATGGGTGAAAAAACCCTATTCTTCTACTAGGCATGGCAGTGCCTGATACTCCCTGATCAGGCTAAAACCCTAAATCTGGGCCTACAGTCTCAGAGCTGCCTAAAGTGGTAATTCCATCTTTTCTATTTATCACCTCCATGTAACTGCCCTGCACCTCTCCTCTGACTCACTGAGATACATAATTCTCTGCCCTGTTGCTTGCTTCATAAAAATCCTGTCTGGCACTGTAGCCCTATAGAAAATAATGTCTGTTTTCCACTTAAATGCCTCAGGTGCCTTAAGCCAAAGCCCTATAGATCCACTGTATATTGCTATAGCACCTGTTACTCTACCCCTTGACTGGCATTCTTGCTCCTATTCTGCTGGTATCTGCATATAGCCATTAGCAGCCAGCCTTTTTCTCCCCTCAGTCATGTATCTAATCACCCATCCTCCACAGCTGGCCTGCCACCTTCATCATTTCTCAAGTTGTTAAGCACCAAGGAGACAAATTGAATTACAAGTTTTCTCACAGCTCAGAAGCTGCAGTTCCGCATATTTCAGTGCAGACTGGATAAATGTCCCTGTTGTCTCCTCAGCTTGAGGAATGGGCCTGCCAGCCCTCTTAACCTGTCCACAACTAAACCCCAGGATATTATGATATTAAGTAGAAAGGAAGTGAAATTTTTTCTTTCTGAGAAATGTCTTGCTTGCACATTCAACATGCCCAGCACCAGTGATTGTGCAGGCTCCAGGGTCACACCTATCAAACCCCTGACACCTGTGGATCACCTGTCAGGGAACACCTCCCCTCTTCATCTGGCAATGATCATATTTACTACCTGGAACCACAGGTTATATGGCCATTATAGGTTCAAATTTGTGATTATTATAATGTCACAGCTTGTTTATTGGATTAGATACTTACTAATGCTACAGAGAGAAGATGCCAATAAGTAATTTCAAGTGAACTGCCCCTTAACTTCTACAAATGGTGGGGATCAGAGAAGAAACAAAAGGAAACCCTCCAGCCATCAAAGCTTTTAACTTAATTATTTTTGGAAGATACATGTGAATAGATGTTGTTATTTTATTCTAAAACTCAGGGCAACATTAATTTATTATAAATATCAATGTCACATCATTTTCTAGCAGCTGAGTTACCAAGCAGCTATACTTCCTAGATCAAGTTAACTGTACTCTTAACTCATGTGTTGTACAAAGAATATGTCCCCAGGCAGACAGTCTCTGTAGACATTTCTGGAAAGTGTTTCTCTAAAACAGAAAAAAATCATGCTAATATCAGGAAATGCTTGTAAAGATGAGGCTTATCAAGATCAGCAAAACAGAGGCACTCACTGTGAATGAAGCAGGGTGGTGAGAACACCATCAGGCACCCAATGAGCATCAGGCATGACACATCTCATGTCAGAAGGCAGCCTAGGAAACCCCCATAACAATGCAGGAGCAGGACTAGAGGCAGCCACCTTTCTAGTCTGCCTTTAAAAAGCTAGAGGTCCGGGATGGAGCTGAAGAAGAGCCTGTGGTTGGAGGGTGTGGGTGAGGTCCCAGGTGAGGTGGATGATCAGGGTAGCCAAGCCTGCGAGGGCCCTCCTGGCCATCACCTGCAGCCATCTGCATTTCTAATCCTACCCACATGGGCATGAAGCACGCAGAGTAAGGTGCATGGGGGAATAACTGAAACAGAAGCCGAATTCCTAAACCATTTACAAGCTGTGCGATGCTTTAAAGTGGCAACCACAATGAATTTTGTTGTTGCAAAATGTCTGTTTCCAAAATGTTCAGCATATTCACTTTATACAAAGGCACCTGATCAGACACAGACATCTCCTCCTTCCAACAAACGCAGCCAGGGCTGGTAACATTCCTTGCAGAAATGGGTGAGAAGCAGTATGATTCAGCACCTGGACACTGCCAGACCAGAGCTCTCTGACAAAGATGAATTATTTCAGCTTCAAGACTGAAACTACCCCTGGAGATCTCCTCTGTTTGCGTAACAATCCCTCGTTTATTTCTCAGTCCCTTTCCTTCCAAGAGATCCCTGTGCCTCCTCCCTCCCTTTGACATACACCCACTGCTTGTTTTCCTATCTGAAGGTCACTTTGAGATGGCTGGATGCACCATGTGCTATCACTGTGCTCAACCACTGAAGCCAGCTCCCATAAGGCAAACGGAAACTTGGCAAAATTTGGGACATTTCTCTTCTGAAATGAGCGCATGTTCATCCAAAAGTCATGGAATCTGTTCAACTTAATTTTAATGGCTACAAGGGAAAATACTGGACAATGGTTGTTTTGCTGGTGGTGGTGCTGATGGTGGGGATTTTTTTTCCATTTTACATAACAAAGTTGGCTTCTGGTACATGTAATTATTTCTGTTTCCAGCCTGCCCAGTACAAGGTGATACAGCTAAACAAGATTACTTGCAGATGATTTCCAAACTAAACTGCAATGCTAAACGGAGCTAACTTACTAATGGAAATTATCAAAGCTGCTTGGAGGAGTTTTAAGGTGACTCCACAGAGGTTTGTAGAAAGGACTGGTGCCTCCAAGGAATTGAGAGCCTCCTGCCAGTTACCAGGGGAGCTGAAGGAAGCTCAGTGGCTCACAGACCTTACAAACACACATCTGCAATGGTGGCAAAGCAGTGATTTTTGCCAGGTTGTGTCAGAAATAGCTGTACCAGAGGGACATGCAAGGTGTTGCACAGAGTGCCAACAGATGCAGTAAAACATTTTAGTGAAGAATTTTCTAGTTTTTGAAGTTCACTTGAAAATACATACACAGGGCTGCTGCTGGGATGCTTTCAATCAAGATTCTCTATTCACATACGGGTTTTCCTCTTGCCAATATATCAGCTGTCATTTTTATCCAAAAGTTTGTGAAAATTGTTTAGCAGAATTTGAGGACGAGAAGATGGATGGTTAAAGGCATCTCCCCAGTCCAGGCCAGGGCTGGGCTCTAACCCAGTACTTTCTGGCAGAAGTGGCTGCTGAGAAATTATTTCCTACCAGCCAGTTCTTCAGTTCAGTCATGTAGGTAGTCTCACAGGACAACAGAAAATTTACTTTAGTACTCTGAAAATTAAGACAAGGCATCTTTAGAGAATAAGGAGTTTTTCTCTAAATCCTTACCTGAGCAGATTCCCTTAATAGCAACATAGGAAGAATGACAACCCAAAATGCTGCAGCAACTCATATCCTGCAGTGCAAGGCATCTGCATACTGCATGCCCTGCCAGGACAAAAACTAAGCACTGCAAAATTCTGTCTCAGACAGCTCTTGGTGCTCCATCTTCCCTTCTGTGATACCAAAGTTAATGCAGCTCTTTCTCTCAACAGAGCATGGTGGGGTTATATGCATTGATTGTAAGAAACAGAGGCATGATAACAGGGTTTGAGAAAGCCCAGGAAAGTTTGAATTCATACAGTTCAATTGTAAATGCATCCCACCAATTTCACTGTTGCTTTTAGGTAAATACAAATTCTGCATTTCTTAAATCTAGAAATATTATGTTTATTACCTTGGTATTTTGCCCTTACCTAAATGCCCCAATGTATGTATTACTAACAGAGTTAATTAGGAGAATGGCTTTAGAGCAAGAAGAAATTATCTGACAGCATTGAAAATGGGAATGCTCTGTGTGCTATAAAACATGAGAACTGCACTTCAGGGTGTGAATATTTCCACAAGAAAGCAATTACATTGATGAAAGCTGATCAGTAAAATAGCCTGAATAATTTGTGTATGTGTGGGGAAGGGAGTTCAGAGATAGCTGAGTGGAGCAGGAATGGATATTACAGGAAGCAATTAGAAAATGTTCTTTTTTCCCCTTTTTTATTTTAGAGTTTGATACTGAACTACAGATTATTGCTGCTATGAAGAATGGCCTTGGAATCCAAGACTGAGTTCTTAAAAAATTGTTGGTGTAAAAAAAAAATAAGAGACTGGTGGACAAAACATAGCATAGTGTGACACACTTTGTCTTCCCTAACTCTCCTAAGATTTGGCAGCACTATAATGCCAGCATATTTCATGACTGAAGAAATAAAAACCAAATGATTTTGTCATTGCTGCTCCTGCCAAGAGACACATACCTCCTGCTCCTTCCCTAGATACCAGCAGACTTCAGCTCTGTTCTGCTCAGGCAGCTCATAGCAAGGGCTGGTACACATGATCCCCACGATGTGTGCCAAGGGCAGAAGCCAAAGCTGCAGAGAAAACACAGACCAGCTTTTCAACGACAAGCCTTTCATAGGAAGTGTCTTGGCATTGTGTGGAGAGGGGTTTGGGGATAAAATTCTTGTGCAACTCACTTCCTCTAGGATCATCAACAGGTTAACTAATGAATAACGAGCTAATTTTTTACGTTTCTGGAGGACCACACACAGCATCCACCTGAATGGCGGAACTTTGCATCCCCTGAGGCACTTCTCACAGGGCTCTGCAGACCCAGGCATGGGGGATTTTACCAGCTACCATGGGTGCACAGGGGAGAGGTCTTGTTTAGCAATCCAAGACATGGAATTTTATTTCAGCTACACTTTTCTGAAATGATGAAAGACTGATGTTTGTTAATTTTTTTTTGCATGCAGTAATGCAGCAAGAACTGAATTCTGCACTGTTTCACGTCCCCAGAATATCAGGGTACCTGGCAAAAATAAGTGTACTTCCAAAACATGCAGGACAAAATTCCTGACCATCCAGCAACTGGGCCCCAAGGGCACTCACAGGTCTGGCTGTCCCTACTGACCCCTGGGTTTCCCCCACTTATCCATGCCAGCCCCCCCAGCCCATCAGCCCCTGCCCCAGCAACACCACAGCAGGACTGCTCTCCCATTCCCCAGAGCAGAGCCATGCCCTGTCCTGCCCTTGGCCCACCCCCATCCCCAGGGAGGTGCCTGAAGGCACCCCAGGGCCTGGTGCCCTGCTCATGGCAGGGTGGTGGGACAGGCCCAGCTGCCCAGCTCTACCTGGACAGCCCCATGGGAGCCCCTGCTCCAATGACCCTCACGGGGCCCTGATATTCAGCTTGACAATCCAGCTTTAGCCACACGGCTTAGCTGGCTTTCATTTGAAGAATGTAGCTGTACATTTTAAGTATTAGCAATGCTTATCTATTTATTTTTTAATTGATGCAATTTAAAATGCAATTTAAAGTGAAATTTAAAGTAAAGTAGTTACCATGTGGTCAGTAATTCCTAGGAAAATTCAAATGAATTAGGGGACAATATTGCATCAAAAGCCAATGATGCTGCTTTCCAAAATATCAGTCAAGGAAAATTCAGTGACAGGGAGATGAAGTAGAATTACTCAAAGCAACATGGTAGGCTGACAGCAAGGTCAGGAATTGAAATAAAATATTCCAGTATCCAGTCCAATACACATGTCTACCAGATGCTGTTTCTACTTTATCATGGTTAACTAAAAGCACTGGCAGAAGAATTAAAACCAATGAGAGTAAAACAAATAAACAAAAAAACCTTCCCAATTCCAATTCAAGAGGCTGCTCAGAAAGTCTTTGAGTGAGTGATAACATATTCCCTTCTATTATAGAAATTTACCTTTTAAGAATCTGCTTCATCTTCAAAAAGAATAATGGCCAAATTTGATTTCACTGGTGATCTTGAAAATACAGAAATCCTCCACTAACTTAGGGGCATTAAACCACATACACCTAGACCCAAGATCAACAGCAAGGCAGAGGTTACATATGGATACACACCATGTCTACAGTATGACTAACACGTGGAGCACAGAAATTGCTATTACTCAGCATGTTTCAAAATCTATGGGGAAAAGAGAGAGGATTTGACATGTCTGGGAATGTGTACTCCAAATGAGACAAAAAGAAAGACACTCTTTGAAGCTGCAGAAGTGTACTGAAGGTGAGTTATATTTTATTTTATTTCATTAAAATATATTTTAAAAACATACTGTGTAAAAGAATTAGGATTCTCAATAATTTATTATTTACATTAACAAATTCTGTTTGACTGTTATTCTATAGATAGAAATGAAAAGTCCGTGGAAGGGAGTTGTATCAGCCTCTTCAGGACCAGGCAAGCCTCTTTTCCAAGAAACATATCCAAAAATGCATTTCTTTCCATTTCAGTCCCTTCAAATTAAAATTTGCAAACAGATGGCAAAAAGCTCAATGAAAGGTCATGTTGGTGAGTGTTGAGCATTTCCAGTGAGAGCTGGGAATTCAGGGTGCTCTGCAAGGAAGAGACCCCAAGGAAATTTTAACATTGCACTACTCAATAGTCAAGAGGCTGCAGGGTCCAATCCCACTCTTGCTCCCACTGTCCTATCTCTGCTGAAATCCATGGCATTATACAACAAGGAGGCCTGCACCTGACCCCTCCAGGCAGATCTCAGAAAGCTGGAAAAACTCCTTAAGATAGGGTGGCAGTGGAGAGACTGTTTTTCCTACCACTGTAGGCACACTGCAGCTTATCATTCTTTTTCAATCCAAACACAACATAAATCTCAGTGTCTTCTTTCCCATCCTCTGGGAAGAAATATGCATAGGAAATTATCTCTCTGATGTAAACATCTGTAAGCACCATTCACATATGCTGGTCCACATGAAAAAAAAATATTATCAAAGTGCTTGCTGGAGCCTTGACCCTTCTTAGTGGAGCAGCTCAGCTTTCCCATCGGCTTTCCAGACTACCGAAATCATCCGGGTACCCAAACATCATGCACAGTTCACTGCACTGCCAGCTGCTGTCTGCTTTCCTATTCCAGGAAAGAGCAGTCGCCTTTTCAGTGATTATACAAAAGCCCATGATTAAAAGAAGTAAAGCTGTCAGCTCATATGTTCTGTTTCCTGGAGGCACTCAATGGTGTTTCTGACATCTCGTGTAAGGCACCAATCATCCGGTAGCTGAGCAAAAAGTGACCCACGAGACCTCCATTAAGCAACTGCAGAGGGAACTGACAAAGTTCAGCTGGTTAGCTTGTCTTCTTGCTCACACAGCATAAAAAGTGTGGTCACGCCATCTGAGGAAGTTTCTGGTGGTATCCTAAAAGGGGAACTCAGCTTGCACCACCACAAGGCGCACGGGTGACAGCCTGCTACAGCACAGGTTTCTGACAGCTGTGTCAGGGTGGCAACTCCCACGGACATAGCAGAGATTTCCTTGATCCCCAGGAAGCCTCTGCTGCCTTGCTTTCAAGAAAGTGAGTTTGTTGTCAGCAGCAAAGCAGGTACCTCCTTACAACATGTCTCCATAACACACAACAGAGGACCACACAAAACCAGCTTTGTGGAGCTCTTGCTGCAGCTTCCCCGCTGTTGGTCTTGTCTGCACAGCCTTACTCACAGAGATGCAATGCCAGAGATAGCAGAGCCTATGGTCGAAGAGGTTGGCTGGATGCTGGCTGACTGCACCCCTGAGCAGACTCAGTCCAGAATGTCAGTCTCAAAGGGGACCAGGTGGTAGTATGTCAAATTGGTGACATAAGCTGTTGGATCATCACTGTCTTCCAGCTCTGAGGTAAAGTCACTAACACTTTCAAACCTAAGGAGAGATGAAAAAAAAACCACCAAAATGCATTAAGTCATTTAGAAAATCAAATGAATTGGAAAAAAAGCACTAAGGGAGTGGGAGAAGCACTTGGAGCTGATTCCATCCACAACTCCTACTCCTATACTCATGTGTTTATGACTAAACCATGGGCCAGTGAGAACCACGGTGCATGCAAGCAAGTAATCTTGTCACCCCTCACTTTCAAAGCTACTAGTGATGAAGGAAGGAAGCAGCAAGTGAGTCTTGGAAGCGTGAATCACGCAATTGAAGTCCACATCTTTCTATTTTGTTCCCATGGCGTGTGTCAACACCACAAACCACCTCAGTTCTCATAAGTTCCCATAATAGCGAAAAGGAAACTGTCTTTGTTTCCCATCTGAATTTGGACTCTCAGCCTTTCACTTCATAGGCACCTTCTCTGGATTTGGCTTTTGTAAGAGGCCAAGTGTCTAACACAGGTAGGAAAAAATGAGTACAGTGTCCTTCCTCCTGACTCTTGCTGTCCTTCTCATGGTACAAGGTTTAGGTTTTGACAAGCAAAGACTCTCCAAATATAAAGAGATTCCCAAGTTTAGTTTCGCTTGTTTTGGTATTTTCCTCCCCACTTCCCAACACTTGCTTTATAACCTGGACTTTTGCAAGGATTACCCTCTGTCTCATACCTACTCTCAACCAGAAGGCATCAAGCTGTTAAAACCTACACTTTTCTCAGTTACACACATTCCCATTCCAAGAAGGCTTGTATTTCTGCAGTAAGAAACATTATCTTCCTAGATAGCCTCACAGTTAAAGGCAGTCACTTCAGGCCAAGGACTAAATTTCACCTCAGTTCTAAAAGGGGTTTGAAGAACCGTAAAATTTCTTTTTCTCAAACTCTCTCTTTAATATTTTGAAAGAACTTTCATTCACTATGACAGAGTAAGAAACAAAAAGAAGTAGAAACTGAAAAATTGTACAAGATGGAAAAAGAAATTCTAACCTAACTCTTACTTTTAGCATGTGTCTCTAACACCTTGATCAGCCTAGTTGGCCTACTTCAGCTCTCTGAATGGCAGATGAAGAGATGAGCTTTAAAATAATTAATATTTAAAACTGCATCTCACCTATACATGAATCAGTTAGACTCTTTAGATAAGTGAAACAGCTGCAGACATCCCTCTAACCTCACCCTGGAGGGTGATCTAAGAGTCAAGTATTTCAGAGGACCTGAAGAGGAGTGGTAAGGTAAACAAACAGATAAGTCTCCCACTCCCATCTTTTCCCCAAACTTATTTAGGAGTATCATGGGTTACTGGATAGGCTGGTCTATACATCCTGCAATGTATGGCCACAATTCTGTCTTTTCCATACTTCTTCCTGGTCCTTATCATCTCTTTTTTTTTAACTGCGAGAAAATAGAGAACATTTTTCTGGAGCAGAAACTCATGGATTTTCTCCTGTGGTGCCAATGCTTTGCTCTTCACTTTAAATGGAACAGCAATGAGAATGAACTTTGACTGTTTATTACCCTCATTCCTCTAGTCCCTCCAGGCTGTTTGCTTGTCTGCGTGTGTGGGAATGTGTGCACAAGGGAGTTGACTTGATATCTTGCAAACACTTCACAGATCACATTGTGCTGTCTTATGGACTGCAAGTGATCCAGAAACAACAGATTATGAAATACCAGTGGGCCAGACAGAGTGGAGAAAGGGGAAGAGAAGTCAAGAAGGCTATTTAGATTCTGCTCTCTTTCTCTTGTCAGCAAAAAGCTACATTTATAACTGAAAGATCCCACAGATTCTGTGGTTCTCCAGCCTCACTGATAGGTTGCTACAAGCAGAATGCGAGGTGCAAAGGAGCAGAAGTAAGTTGCTGTGGTCAAGAAGAAAGCTTTTCTTGCCACCAAAAAAGAAGTGCGTGCACAGCAGTCTGTGAAGCATTGCTCTAGAGGGCTCACACAAAACCAAACTCTATAAGCCAGGACTGTTTACTACAGTCAGCAGCTGTATATGACACCAACAGCCAAAATGCTTTTGTGCTGTTACCAACAGGTCTTTATCTCAAAATAAATTCTGCAATTCCACTGTGGACCTGCAGATTACTAAATGCCCAAACTGCTGCCCTTAATATTTTTTTCCTTGAAGTACCTTGACAGACACACTGTCTTTCGCAAGGTCCTACTTCTTGTGTTGTAAGACAAAATTCTTTATAATTTTAACCTTGGTTAATGCATTAGATTTGCTACTCAGATTCACCAGGAAGAAGAGGGAACAACATAGAAGCTAATGGTTTGGACAGGCTTGCTAGATAAAAGACTGGTGTCTGGGCTTAAAAAGTGAGGGATGGCGAGTGGAATTAAATCCATCTGGTAGCCTTTCACAAGTAGTGTTTTCCTGGGCTCAGTTTTGGGGCCAGTCCTCTTGAATATCTTTATTGATGGTCTGGACGAGGAGATCAAGTGCGCCTTCTGTCAGTTTGCAGATGACACCAAGCTGAGTGGGAATGCCAATGTGCTGGAGGGTAGGAAGGCTTTCCCAGAGGGATTTGGACAGGCTGGATTGATGGGCTGGACTGATGAAGCCAATTGTATGAGCTTCAACAAGACCAAGTGCTGGGTCCTGAATGTGTGTCACAACAAGCGATCCATGAAGAGCTAAAGGCTGGGGGCAGAGTGGCTGTAAAGCTTCCCAGCAGAAAAGGACAGGGGGACGCTGGTCAACAGTGGCTGAACATGAGCCAGGTGTGCCCAGGTGGCCAAGAAGGCCAATGGTATCATGACCTGTATCAGAAATAGGGACCAGCAGGATTGTCCCTATGTACTTGGCACTGGTGAGACCACACTTCAAATCCTGTGTCCAGTTCTGGGCCCCTCATTACAAGAACGACATTGAGGTGCTGGAGCATGTCCAGAGAAGGGCAACAGAGCTTGTGAAGATCTGCAGGTCTGATGAGGAGCAGCTGAGGTTTTTTAGCCTGGAGAAAAGGAGACTTAGAGGAGACCTTATCACTGTCTAGAACTGCCTGAAAGGAGGCTGTAGCCAGGTGTGGGGTTGGATTCTTCTCCCAAGTAACCAGTGACAGGGCAAGAAGTAAGGGCCTCAAGTTGTACTAGGGAAAGTTTAGATTAGATAATAGGAAAAATTTATTGACTGTAAGGGTTATCAAGCATTGGAACAAGCTGCCCAGGGAAGTGGCTGAGTCACCATCACTGGAAATATTTAAAAGATGTACATATCATAGAATCATAGATTTGTTTAATTTGGAAGGGACCTTAATGACCATCTAGTTCCAACTCCCTTGCCATGGGCAGGGACACCCTCCACTAGGTCAGGTTACTCAGAGCCCCATCCAGCCTGGTTCTGAATGCCTTCAGGGATGGGGAATCCATAACCTGGAGAACTTGTTCCAGCATCTCACAACTCTTATCTAAAGATTTTCTTCCTAATAGTTAAACCTACTCTCCTTCAGCTTAAGGCCAACCCCCCTTATCCTATTACATGCCCCCATGAAAATTCCCTCTCCAGCATTCTTGCAGGCCTCTTTCAGGTACTGGAGTGAATTTTCTAAACAGGCAGTTTATCCGGTGCCACAGACTCTGCTGCTGGCCTAGAAGATAGAAGTGCAGACAGTCTTGGCAGACAAAGGTACCTCTGTAACAAAACCAAAGCCTAAGTTCAAATGCATTTTTTATTTACCACCTTTTTCTCTCAAAAGGACTCCAGACTACTCTCCAAAAACCACACACAAAAGGACAATTTATGCCACACGGATGCTGAGCACACAGGCTTCACCACATTTTGCAACAGTGCAATGTACTTCCAACTAAAATCAAAGAGAAAATGAAGGAAGCAGAAAAGATCTACTTCAGAACAACAGAGTAAGCAACTGCAACTTGGAAAGATGCTGTAGTTTTGATGCCTTAGGATTTCAGCTTTTGTATCTTTCAAATCCTATACTGCCTTAGTGTAGAACTCTAAATAGTGTTAGTTACCACCTTCACATTTTGGTCAGACAAAACTATTCCTCTAGGCCTGAAACTCAAGGACACCTCACTGTCTCAGGCCCTGAAAAGTATAAACAAAAGTGAATTGGGGGAGAGAAAACCAGGGGTATATGACTTCATTACCTGAAGCTGTAATTGGAGGATTAACCCCTGATATGTAAAGGGACCAAACTTACAATTGTCTGAAAAACCAGAGACCATCATCCGTCTTGGTTGTAGCCTCTCAGAGGCTCCTGACTGCCCAAGGTGTACCTTTTGAAAGCTTTCAATAAATACCTAATTTTACTCTCTTAATCTTGTCTAGCCTCTGTTTCAGCTGGGCATTCCAAAGCACTAGTTTCTTTTGCAACAAGAATGAGACTTTCCAGGTGATGGATCACTGAGCAGGTAGCACTGCAGGCTACACAGCTAACCTGTCTAGGGAATGAGCACTTCCTGCTGAGGCTTCAAGCACTTCTTCCCAAAAAATTACAGGTTTGCTCTGCAAAATGTCTCATTCAAGTTCATCAGCAGCTAAAACCCAGAAGACATAAAGAGTTTAATGCAGCTGAAAGGAAAAAATTCCCATCTGAGCATATCAGGTCCACAAGGAATTAACTCTGATTTCAGGGTAGAACACACCATAAATCCAATTTCACAGAGGCCAAAAGGAAACAGCATAGGATTTGAAAGATTTTAAAGTTTCTTTTCTGAGCTAATAACATACATTTAAACCAACAGTATAGAAAATCTCTGCTTTTGAAAAAAATTTCAGTTTTACAAAACAGCTGTGCTACACTCATTCCATTATCTCCTGGCTAGTGTGTCTTGGCTATAAAATACAGCTGCAGGATGGGAAAATTTAGGGTACCATATAAAACACACATTTGAAATTTATTGGCTTCTTGACTCTTGACTTCACATCCTTTGGAAAGTTAAACTATAAGTGCACAAAGTCAGGCTGTTACCCTAGGATCATTTCTTCCACCAGTTTCTGGGAAGCTACACCTACCATTCAGTTTTTATCACATTAGTATTTTCTGACCTTAACAATCTCTGACTTCAATGAGATGACAGTTAGATGATTGTAGTTTCTGATCCCAGACTGGTAAGTTTTTCTTGGAAGCACATTTTTAAAATCAAAACTAGCTATAAATATTTAAAAATAAATTTTTAAAATAATCAAATAAGGCAAGAAAATATTTTCTTTGGTAATTTTCTCCTATAATTTGTCACTCTCAGTACAAAGAGTGATCCACTGTGAACTATAACAACTTCGATTTCCAGGTATTGGCCTTACAGAATTACCTCTAGTGTGCCTTTGCAGCCTCATTACTACAAGCTTATAAGCTTAAATGCTGTTAGCAAGGTTAAGGTTCAAAACACTAAGTGATAAGTTAATAAAAAGACTTCAAGAAATTGCACTGGAGCCAGAGATACTCTCCAGTCCCTGACAAAATCTTGCCAAACTCTAAACCTTGTTGCAGACTGTCAATGACCACATTTCAAATATGGTAAGACAGATCTCTGCATTCAAAGATGAAGGCTCCATAGGTCTTTTAGCATTCTCTTTCCTTCATTTGACTGGTCTAATGAAAAAGTAGGTCAATGCTTCTCATCAAAAGTATTTAAATGCTTCACTACCTGAAGCACATTGAAATATCAATCATCTAGTATGACAGAAATCTGCAGCATCACATTTCCATCAATACACATCTGTGAATACAGTCACTGACTTAAGACCTACATGAATCAAGGAATCACAGAATGGTTGGGGTTGGAATGGATCTCTGGAGATCATTCACTCCAGCCCTCTGACAAGGCAGGGTCAGCCAGAGCAGGTGACAATGGAATGTGTCAAGGTGGGTTTGGAATGCCTCCAGAGAGGGAGACTCCATGACCTCCCTGGGCAGCCTGTCTCAGTGCTCTGCCACCCTCAATGTAAAGAAGTTCTTCCTCATGTTGAGGTGGAACTGCCTGTGCTTTAGTTCCCTGGTTATAGATTTCTGACTCCAGAACACCTACCTGCATTAGGAAGCAGAACTTTCCAATAAAACCAGTCTAACTTGCCTTTTCCCTAAGGAAATACACATGCTATACCACATCCCAGCTGAGCAGCTACTGACCTTTGTCCATTTACTTTCAGGGATGTGTTCCCCTCTGAGGACAGTGTTTTGCTTCCCAAACATTCTACTCCCATTTGTAGCAGGATATGCCATTTTTTAGGCTGTTGGAGTTTCCAAGTTTGGGCTCAAACCAGCTCTCATCACAGTCATGAGAGAAAGAAATAACTCTGTTCTCCCTTGGCAGCACCCCTACGGCCACCTCAGTTCTTTTTTCACACACAGAGGTTTGAGCACTTCGGGGTCAGTAGTTCTCCCATTTTATCCCCTTTCAGAGGAAATTGCTGTGAAGTGTTAGCAATCAGGCCCAGTAACCTTTAACCAGTCAGGATGACAGCTGTACCAGCCTTGCTCTTAGACAGACATTTTGATAGGGAGATGGGAAAGCAATAATTTATCTGAAGGTAACAGGATTGCTCTTGCTCAAACTCTACTTACAAATGTTCTGCTGAATCTACATCCAGGTGCTTCTCTTTTCCATTAGGTATACTGTGGTCGATGACTATTGTTTCAGTGTTGGCTAAACAGAATCCATTTGATCGCATGATTTCTGTTGGAGAAGTAAGAAAACAAGATGAAAAAAAGAAAGAAAAGCTGGAAAACAACTGCATATCATATGTAATTGACATGGCTATGAACTGAGATGTGTGCATGACATTGAAAATCTGCACATGAAAGCAGGAACAAAGAGTTGGTTTCACAGCTTCTAACATCTGCAAACTGACAGTGCTCAAACAATTTTATTCACCTAACCAATTTATGACACAGAGCATCTGAAGCAACTGTCACCACCAAATCATAATTGTATTTTTCTTAGACAGTTCTATGCTTAAGCTAGTTAAGCAAAAATAAAAAAGACGTAAAATGGGAAATAAAAAGTGACCTTACAAGTTAATTCAATCACCAACCGTAGGTCATGTAAAGCAATACCATGTTTTACATTGCCTTTGATCCTGATTATTTGTTTCTAACTGTGTTAGAAGCCTCCAATACAGAGCATCTAAAATTTACACCTAATTCCACTGACTTACTACCATGGGGAGCATGGATAACTAAAGAATACTACTTGATGTGAATGAGAAGTTAATCCACATCTGTGCTGTATGGAAAGTCAAACTAGGCAAGTCACAAGGATTTCTTTTGGTCACTTAATTTTAGTTGAAGCTAGGACCACCAAAAAATACATGCACATTTTTTAAAAGATCAGCACTGACTTAAGTGGGATAACTTTTAATCTGCCTCAAGGCACTATGACCCTGTGCTACAGTCTAGCATCACCAGCACAACAAAAGACAATTAGTCTGTAGCAGAAAATATGGTAGGCAGAAAACACACAAACCAATTTAGCTATATATACAGTTTAAGCAATGAACAGGAGATGAGACAGGAGAGAGGAGGAAATTTTTTTAACATTTACATACTCCTTCATTAAAACCAAAACTCACTTCCACATTTTTCTTGAGAGCTATCTTTGACTTTCAGTCCATATTTTACTGCAACTCACTTTAGCAGAATGCATTTTGGGGGTTGTGAAAACACCAAGCCCCAGCAGAATCACACTTCACATGACTCATCTTGAGCCAGCAATGTATGATTGTAAAATAAGATTTACACCATAAATTCAAATTCAGCTTTCATCTTAGAGGGCAGCCCTTTCTCTCTTCTCCATCATCTACCACTCTGAGCAAGACCATGTGGGGGACAGTTTGTTTTTTCAGAGAATATGAAACAGTTTTGCCTGCTTTTCCAAGACTATAAGTCAGGTAGAAAGCTGTTCTATGACTAACAGGAATGCCAGTATTTTCCTAGTGTCCTTGACTTGACCTAAGAGTTACAGCATTTTACTGCTGCATGAACTGCTTCACCCATTGTCATTTACTGCCATCTACTGACAGTGCTGCCAGACACTGAGACATTTCCAGTGTGCAACATCCAGATGAGACAAATACAAATTAACATCAAATTTCCACCTATGTTCTTAGTGTTAATGGCAGCAATCACTTGAAAAATAAAATTAATTACCACAAGATGCTTTTGGATAGCTGCATAGGTAGGAGAATCTTCCTCCAGTTAATTAGGAATGATTCATCACTACCAACAATAATTTAGAATTAAAACCTGCTATTATTCAGCTGAGATGGTTTCCACTCCAGCTCCTCTACGTACAGGCTGTCAGGAGACCTCCCTTTGCTGCTGACTTCTGTCCATCAGACAAGCCTCTTTGCTCTGAATAGAGGTTCATCTTTACTGTCTTCTCTCTATTGTACCCACCATGAGGTATTTGGTGCTGGCAACAAGAGCAAGGTATTAGCATTTAGTTTGTAGTTCCTTCATTTCATAATGGGAAGGATCCATTTTGCAGCTCAGGTCTCATAGAGTAGCAACATACCTCAGACAAATGTTCTCAAGGATCAGCGCTGAGAACATGCCCTGGTGTTCAGGAGCAAAATGTATAACCATGTGCAGTCATTTCTCTACACAAGAGAAATTTTACCTGAGGTTTCTGCATGGACTCAAGACATCATCCAAACCTCCCTAGCCACAGGTGGAATGTGAGATAAGCATGTTGACTCCTGTTTCTCACTCCCAGAAACCTGCATCACCCCACTTTGCAATGTGGCTCTGGGGGTTGTTTCTTGCACTGCAGTCTGGGCTTGGGGTACCCTACAAGAAGGCACCAGCCCAGATGGGCTGGCAAGACCACACTTCTCACTGAGACTCTGTACTACACAGTACTCATAAAGAATCTTCCATTTAATTAAAGGAATATATTTTTAACAGAAGATGGATTCACTTAGAACCAGAGCTAAGGATCAGTTACAAATAGTTTGCCCTGTGTATGAGATCAAGCCTTAAGTTTACACCTCTGGCATGTTGACACTCTGTCTGGCCATTAACTGATACTTCGTTAGTACCAAAGAAAACTGATACCAGTTCCTTGCCAGACACTATAAACCTTGGAGGACTGTGCAGTATTTCACTTCAATTAACTGTGAATAAGCTCTTCTGGTGACACAAACCCAGCAGTTGCCATTAGACTCAAACAAAGTACTTCAGTATAGAAATACAAAACCAGGCACATCAGAAATTCACAGACAATGGTCAGCAGCAGATGAAGAGGGAAAAGGCTGAAAGAATAGGCAAGGATAGGCTCTCCACTTTACCCACTAACAATCTGTGGTTTAGGACCTTCCTATGTCTCTACCTGTGACAGGTTTCAATGTACTTTTCCTCCACTTCCTTGTCTAATTCCCTTTTGAAGTCACTTCTGCTTTCAGTTTCACCATATCCTATGACAATGAGTTCCACTCCTTAACTATGCCTTGTATGGAAACAGAACAATATTATAACCTTTCTTTTGTTTGTTTAAAGCCTGTTGTCTGTCAACGATATTGGATAACCTATAGCTCTTGTTCCATGAGAAGTACAGGGTAATTGACCTCCTTCTATTCACAGCTTTGCAGACTTCTACCAGTCTGTCATCTCTTCTAACAGGTCAAGTGTCCTTCTTTAATGAACCTCTTTCCTAGAGAAGCTGTTCAACAACTTGAATCCTTGCCCTTTATCTGCATAATTTTAAATTCTGTTATATCCTAAGATGAAGAAACCAAATTTGCGCATGTTGTATTCAAGGTGGGGTTGTCCTCTTCTCCTCTGTTTCCCCCTCCTTTCCTAATAATATCTAATATTCTCACTGCTGATACTGCCCATTGCTTGGCACCAAGCTTACATTCTCATAGAACTGTATCAATAGCCTCAAAATCTCCTTTCTAAATGGTAACAGCACTATCATATGTGATGATATGCAGTAAGGACTGCATTTTCCTCACATTCACTGCTTTGCATTTGTCAGCCTCCCATTTCACCTGCCACTTTATTGCCTGAATGCACATTGCATAGTGTATAAAGGAAAATTTTATGTTCTATATCACAAAGCAGACTATTGAGGACAATATTTTGAGTTGTTGATAGAGAAATACTAATGGGAACAGCAAATAAAGTAATTTTCATTCTTCAATTCTTGTGTCAACTGCAGGAAGTTAACAATTCTTACCTGATATTTTAACTGGACTTTGAAAGCTTGGCTGAATTTTATGGACATTGTCATTTTTTAGAACTTGGTCCAAAGGAGATCTCTCAAAGAATGTCAGGACAACTTCAGACCTTGAATACTAAAAAAGAGAGAAAAAACCCCAGACATCCATTTTTAACCAATAGTTTGCTTTGTCCCTCTTCTTCATTTCCACCCCTTCATAGTATGACAGAAAGACTTATTACAAGTGACAGCTTGGAGGCATCATTACACAGTTCTGGCACTCAGCATTTCTCCAAGTTACTCAATAAATTGCTGCTTCTTTCAGAGTTTGGCAAAGCCCATCACATTCTAATCTGCATGAGAGTGCGTGTCACCATGAAGGAGGAGTCAAGCTGGGCTAAATTGGAACTTGGCTTACTCACCTTCCAAGGCATGTTTATAATAGTCTTCAGAAGCTTTTCCACTTCATTAAGTCTGGCTTCTATATCATGGGCTTCTTTTATTGTGATGAGCCCTAGAAACAAAATAAACAGATCATAAGCATAAACAAAAGCACACTTACACACACTTTAGCAGCCAGAAGCAGCCCCTCAGGAAGATGTGGAACAATCTCAAATATGCCTCCCAGAAATGTCTTTTAAACCAACTGATAGTGAAGTGTGCACCCCAAACAGAGGTGGGTGTAGTTTACAAGCAGAGTTGCAGGCCTGACACAAACTCAGCTGTTTATGACCATGTGTAGGAATTGCAAGACAAGCAGAAGTAGAACCACCTACTCCCTCACCCACAGCTTCACTACACAGCATTCCCAGCACTGATAAACAGCCCACTTTCTGCTTCCAAGAACCACTATTCATCCTTTTTTTCCCTGTAAATAAAAAGCAAAAGAAACCCCAAGGAAACCAAAAGACACATCCTACAGATAAGAGGGGGAAAAAATAAACAAGCTAAACAAAAGGCTTTGAAAGCAGTTTTGTATTTCTCTGACTGTAAGTCCCAGTGAGTGGTCCAAGGAAAATTTGTCAGTATCATGTTCTTCAAGTGCAAGATAACTATTAGGTTTTTTTTTCATAGAATCAGTCACTGAATAATCACAGTGCTGCAGAAGGGATTAAGACAGAAATTTTACTGCCCAATAACCAGAATGATGCATTACAGTGCAATATTGATTTGCTCAGTATGGCAATCTTAAACACTAATACCATATTTTGTACGTATAACCTGCAGGGCCTCTGTAACTTCCCTCTCCTCTAGCAGACTGAAGTAACTACAGCACAGGTCATATGCATGTACAGGGCATTTGAGGAAAAGTAAGCCCCAAAATCTCAATCCCTCTAGTGGGCCTTTTATTGCTGATATTCACAACCTACTTTTTCTAACCAAATCATCATTTAGTGTCTACATTTGTGTGTTTTTCCCAAGGAGCAGGATACACCCATGAAAATGAAATACCTAAGAGAAATTATTAAATATAACAAGCCACACCAAACAACTCAACAAAAAGCTGAAACAAGAAGACACAATTAATCAAAAACATCAAAATTCAAAATCTGCAAAGCAGTCTGTGAGAAAGTGCTTCAATATACTACAATTGTGTTAAAAGTAAGTGTAAGTGTATCTCCATCTCCCTATTCAAAAGACAAACACAGAGCCATCAAACATGCAGAGTGTGGGAACAGCATCCACAAACAGTTTCAGTCTGCACCAGTCCTTGTTTGCTACCAACGAGATACAATCCCATACAAGCTTTCCAGACAAAAGTGTGACTTGGAAGCTATCAGCTCTCCTCCAGTTACAGCTCTAAATAAAACAGAGATTGTCTCCAAAGCAACCAGGTTTACTTGACAGTTGTCCCATAAAAGTTGCCTGTTTGTATAAGCCTTTCTCTTGCTCAACACTCCTTCATTTTGCCTGTTTTTTCAGCATGGCTATCGCCTCACCCTGGTACAACATGCCCCATCTCCTGACAGCAGACCAGTGCATACCAGCAGACATATAAGGGAGCTGGTGTGTCTTACTTTGGCTGGTGTACATCACAGTCGGGTAGCTTTGCTTGGAAATTCTCTGAAAGGCTATAAATGTGAATGAACTCATCTGCATGGGTCCACAGACTGCGTGCCAGATGGGCTGTGCTTGGCATTACAGACCTGAATTGCAGACCAGCACCCTCCATCATCCTAACTACGGGGTGTGTGCAGGTCTGGGTGGATCTGCTTCACCCCTCCACAAATATCTCCCCATCCCACATTTGAATCAAGTTTAAATTTTTCAATGAAAGTGCTTTCATCATCCCTAAAAGAAAAAAAAAAGCTGCCAATGGCCCCACAGCTCAGACACCTATCCATGATGTTGGAAACACACTACTGGCCCTGCTGTAGCACACATCAGAGGAAACAGAGCCAGCCACCCTGGTGACAGCTGCCATGGGGTGCCTCCACTTCTCCTGCTGGTCTTGATCCGCTCTGCATAAACACTGATATAGTCAGAGCAGAGACTGCCCAGCTGTGGCTCCCACCTCATTGCTGATCCACTGGGGATTCAGCATTCAACTGCTCCCTCTCAAATCTACCCTCAGTCTCAGACCCTTTCCCAGAGAAGCATTCACCGTTGGAACTAGTATTTTACCAGGAATAGGCATACTTTCAAACAAATGGAGATATTCAGGCTGGGAAGGGGAGAAAAAGAAAAAAAAAAACAAAAGCAAAACCACCTCAGCAACAGCCCTGAGCATTCATCCCATGAGGAAAACCAGCCAAGCGGTCAGGATTTCTCTCATTAGTAATCAGGAAAAGCATCTGCAGCTCCACACGGCCTTTTTATGCTTCACCAAGAAGTCAGACAAGGCTGTCAGCCTGTTGCACTGTCACACATCGCCCTGTGGGAGGTTTTACAGCTTCTTGCATTCACAAGGAATTTCCAGTCCTGGTACATTATCTCCTTCCACCTCTTGGAAAGGCACCAGCCATGCAAACCCACACTCCAACTTGGAAACTGGCACAGAAGACTTGTAACATCTGACACCATAAAAACTGTTTCTTACTGAAGCGTTCAGTAATATCAAAACCAAAAAGCAGACAGTGTAGGAAGGAGTGTGATACATCTGCCTGGACAGCTTCCTATAAATGTGCTTAATGACTGCAGATGTGCAGCTCTGGGGCATAAAGATGCTGACCTTAAATGAATTCCCCATACAGGGAGTTCAATTTGGCCAGGATAAAGCCTTTCTTTTCATACAACTGCAACCCAAACACACAGAAACCACTTGACTGGCTATATATACACATATTTAAACCTGTAATTTCTTCTGCAATTGCCACGAAGTTTGTAAGGCCTTCATTTATTTTAATTCTACAAGTCTCTGTTTTTAAAAGTTAACAGATGCTCTTGTGGTTTTCAGTTAGTCATAGACCATGATCCCACAACCCGAGGCACTGCTCCCAACCCCACAGCCACACTAACCAGAGCGAGGCACTGCCTGCCCAAGCAGCCAGGAGGAAGGGAGGTCCTGGTCCCTCCTTTCCATCCCTTTCAGCACTCTCTAACTGGCTGCTGTCATCAACCACAGCACCCACGTGCATGAGGAAAACCGGGGTTTCGAAAGGTAAAGACTCTGGTGTCAACGCTGGCTCAAGGTGCTCCCACCCTCCCCCACACCTCATTTCCTCTCCCACACCACAACACAGAGCTGCTTCTGCTTTGCCAGCACAATTAGGTGAGCAGCAGGGAATACCTCAAACCACTCCTGTCAAAGGCTTCACCTCAGGAAACCCCAGACTCCACAGAAGAAGCAAGTGACTGCAGGCGAGGATGCCCCATCCAAGCTCCTTTCTCACCCAGACACTATATTACGTTTGAGCAGGAACAAGAATTTGTGTAAAGAAGGGTCACAGAAATGCACCCAAGTTTCCAGACCTATTCTTCACTTTGTGGGGGTTTCTCCCCTGCCTGTCTTCTTTCTCCTGTTTGGAAGATTTGTCGAGGCAGAAAGAAAGGGGGGGGAAAAGCCAGAGACTGATGTAGGATCTCCAGACACTGGAAATGCCTGAACAAACAGACACACAGACATGCCAGCTGACACTGCAGACAGAGCCCAGCACTCCCACCATTCATTAACCCTGACACAAATGCACCAAAATGTGGAAGTATCTGGAGCACATGGGACCCTCTGGCCACATATGGAGAATCCATACAGCAGCTACAGCATGTCCTGAGGCTGTTGTCTCTGCCCATGGGCCATAAATACATGTCTAACCTATATTTCCATCTGGAGCTTTTACTACCCAAGAACTCTTACTCTGTTTCCTATAAAATAAAAATAAGATACCAGTAAAGCAATCAGTATCCTGGAAGTTGTGCTTTCTTCACTTGTTCAGTCATGCAGCAGAGCTGAGCTCAGAGCTGGGAAATTTGTTAGTGAGGTCATGGTGAAAGGCTGTTCTCATGCCTTTTTCTCAGCTCTGGCCCTTGTCTGACTGCTAATGGAAAACACGCACAAACGCCTCCCAGGAAAACTTTGCTCTCTGTCTTGTTACCCGTACTGTGCTTGGACAATTAGCTATTATTCCAAGTGATTTAAATGCTATAAGCAGCTATGTTTATAGGGTTTGAGGTAAACTGGAGTCCCACTGGTTCCTTTTTTTGCCACAAACCCTGCTGCCAAATACCACAAACTTCTAAGATTCCTTCACCCTGCACACAGGGGAACCAGCAGGCTGGGTGACGGGAGGGATGACACTGCCTAACCCAGCATGGCACTCCTGTGTGCCTGGGACACTGCTTCAGCAGGATTCTGCTGTGCGCACAGCCCACATAGCCAATGACCTCATTCAATCCCTTTGACATTTTCTCTGCCCCTTTCCAGACCAAGCGCCTCAGGCAGAATCATTAAGACTGGAAAGGATTTGCTTTCATGCTGAGACCAAGCCTAGGTAGCAACTTTACACAGAGCAACATGTGTCTGGAAAAATATGGCACAAGCAGCACCAGGGCCTGCAGCTTTCTTCCTGCCCTGGGTCCCTGGTGCCAGGGCAGCTGCAGGAGGCTGGGAGGGCAGGCCAGCAGCTGTGTACCTGGCACGCTGGCTCACAGCGTGGGAGAGGGGCCCAGAGCTGCACACAGGCAGGAAACGAGCTCAGCAGCAGAGGAGAACGGACTGAGAGCCAACTCCTGATGTAAACACACAAGCCTTGGTAGGGCTGTCCTGTTACTGCCATGTGAGCCACCAAATCTGCAACTAATGAGATTCTGAGAACCGCAGAAATGCAGCCCATGCTTCCACCACAGGAAGCAGGACAGGAATTGCAGCATGTGCTTCATGGCTCATAATGAAATCACACAGCAATCCTGACAGTCAGTGTCCACGATGAGTCTTGTTTCAAAAATCCTGCAGTGCCTTCCAAGGAAGAGTAAGTTCATGCCCAAGTCAAGTATGTATCTGTTATGTCATGTCAATGATGACACACAGAAGTCTGTGTTTTTGGAGATGTGTTACTATGTACAAGTCACTATGTATACATGATCTCAAACTGTGGGCAAACCCTGTCTCTCTCCAATCTGAAGGACTACACTTCATGTCTGTGGTCAGGACAGGAGCAAACAATATCTAAGAGATACCCTATTTTCTCAAAATCACTTCTATATACACAGGAAGCTGAGCAAGAGCAGAAGCCAAGGTGTGCTTTCTGAAGATGTGCACAAGATGGAATGGCAATGGTCCTAAATGGTGTGTGTTTTAGTATGCACATGAAGATTAAAGTTGCATTGAGCCCCTCTCATCTAATCCTCTCTCCATCCAAGGCTGCAGAGCAGGTTTCAAAGGGAAAAAAGGAAAAAATCCAGAGGGAAATCCTACTGTGTTCGGCTAATCTACACTGCAAGAAAGATTTGAGGCTAATAGAGCCCATCCTTCTCTCTTTGCACAAGTGCCCAAGCAGCAGTTAGGGCTTTCAGGTCTTTAGAGAAGACATATAAGTTGAATTGCATGGGAGACTGCTGCTTTGCTCTCTCTCTCCTGACCAGACTTCAGTGAGAGATGTGCCCCTTTTCTGTAGTTACAGTGTTCATTAGCACTGCAGTGCTAAAACTTCTTTATCCTTTTCCCTCATTCCTCCTTTCCCTCAGATACGTTCTAAGCCTTGTGCACACACACAATCCAGCATGTAGATGGAGCAACAGAAGGAAGGTCCTAGTCATCAGAGAAGGTATACAAAAACATGGAATAATGTTAAATAGAAGAGTCTAAATTGATTAATCCAAAGAAGGGCCAGGTCCAAAGTCAGATCAGGCTGCTAGGGACCATATCCAGTTGACTTCTAAACAGAGCCACAGACAGATATTCCACAGAAACATGCAGAAACTGAAGCTACTCAGCTGGCACATGAATCAGGGCTGAAAGGTGACAGACAACTCAGTCCCATTTTTTCTGCTATTTAGCTCCTTTGCACTGCTTCCTATTTCCTCCCTCTGCTGAACTGGGCGCTTCTCAATATCATTTCAGCTGTCATTTTCCCCCGCTTCTTGGCCATCATACCTCGCTCCTCCTAGCAGCTGCCCAGGTAGGATCCTTCCTTGCTGCAAGCATGTGTTCCCTCAACCTTGCCACCTGGGAACTACATATGGCATTAGCCACCTCAGACTGGATTCTGAAAAGGCCAAACCAGCTCCCATTAACAGCTGCCTCCTCTCTGATGAAGGAGGGGAGGATAAAAGGTTGCTAAAAGGGCAAAGGAGTATGCCAAGGCAGGAAATGAAAAAAAAAAAACCAGCAGATGGGAAAGCATGTTTCACACAACTTTTCTTCAATAACTGCAGAAATAACACCACAGAAATCCCTTAAGTCCAAACACTTGATAAGATCCAGAGAAGGGCAGATAATTACAGGCAATCAGGAACAACAGATCTTCAATTACTAGAGACCAGGACTGTCACTTTTCTGTTCTCTGTCTGTTATTTATGCTGTTTTCTGAAGCATCTGGTTCTCCTCACCAGGGACAGGATCCTAGAGCTAGCTACAGCACTGGTCTGACTTAAGTCTGGCAGCTCTAGCAACTCCTCTTTGATGCCTCTTGTCTAATTCTGCAACACCTCTCTCTTGGGGCAGACACACTTGTCCCTTCTCCTTGTGGGGAAGTTCAACCATCTCATGTGAGAGGAGTCACTGCAGACTATACAAAGGATTTGCTATTGATGCAACATCACAGACAAGATCCCTCTTGGTGGCATTACTGAGGGAGCAGCTAAAAGGATACAGTAGAGCTGAAAAGAGGGGTAGGTGTAGGAAAGTGACATTTATCACATTGTGCTGCCCTTCTTAAACTTGATGATGAGGACCAAAATTTTTTGAAGAGGTATCAGTACACAAAACATATGTGAGTCACTCCATATTTTCAGAGGTTCCACTAGGTAGTAGCAGACATAATGAAGATACTGAGATAAATCTGTTTGATGCAGAGAGAGCTTTCAAAACCCTGCCCACATCTTTCTTCTTTTGCAGTTCATATGAAGCAGATGCAGGATGGGGAAAAGTCCTGTCCAAACAACTGTCCGACTGAAATCCCCCAGAGCAAAAGTCACCATGACCTGAGGACCCTGGCACACTTGAATGACCATGCAAAGAAAGGTGGCAAGGTAAAAGCTGAGAAACCCAGACTCTCAAGATGATGGGTTTTCTACACATTGTATTGTTAGTTATGGGATCTCCCAGGATCTCTGGAATGGGGAAGGCACGTTTTAGTGGCAGAACTCAGCAGACAGGCTTTCCCCACAGAGCTCCCTGTCTTGATGCCTGATGAGCCACAAGAAAGAAAAAGATGTCAAAAAAGCATGAGATAAGAGTGAACAAAGCAGTCAAAACCTGATTAAAAATGCAAGCTCCTACAATCATTTTTAGTGCTGATTTCTTATCAGGTGAGAACTGTCACGAAGAACACACCTCATTTCCATTTGTTTCCACCAAAAACTTCCCTGACACATTGCCTTGGTTCACCACAAAAAGACAACTTGTGTCTAACTTTATAACAACACAGTCAGCTTCATTTATCTCCATCACTACAAATGAACCATGAAATTCAGCTGATAAAAAAACAAAGCCAGAAGCCACAAACTTAATTTTGGTTATATAGTTCTGCTAGAGCCTGCTAACCAAGAGCTGCATCCTTTGTCTGCCAGACAGAAGCTCTGAGCAAGCTCCACTAATGAACTGTTGACAATGTCAACAATGAAAAGAGCACAATAGATGCAGTGTATTTATCTGTATTGTCACAGCACCGAGAAACAGCTGCTGTCTGTGGAAACCATGGTCCTGCTTCTGTAGAGCTCCCTCTTCTCATAAATCACAGTCCCAGATGGTCTTGTAAACAACAACAACACTACAATGCAGCATATAGAAAACTAAGTTATGAATGTGACATTTGCAAGGAAACGATGTTCCTGGGCTGGCTCTTCGGGAACTGCCTTCTGTGTTGTGCACATCCTTCCAATGGCAGTCCTGGAGGAGGTTCCTGCTGCACAGCCACATGGAAAACAGCTGATCACCTGCTTCCTGTAGGAGACAGCCACCCCAGAGGCAGGCACAAAGCTCAGAGCTAGAGCTCAGCACTAGCTCTCTGTGAGGGACTGCTCAGGTCTGCTGCAGGTGAAGTGACTGCCTCTGTGCTACCAGGCAAAGTAAAAGTGCAAGGTTTCTATAGGAAATCTCCACCACTACTGGAAAACTTCTATGGATGGACAGAGGTTGAGCACCGGGAGGTATGTGACTGCTGACTGCATTGAGGCTGGGTCAAGTTCTAGGATAAATCTTAGATGAGACTTCCTCACAAGTAGTATTTAGAGAAAACAGGAGGAGAGAAAAAAGGGAAGAGTCCTTTACCAGATTTATACCTCAGTTTTAGTGTCTATTTGGTCTGTTGCAACTATTTCTATTTCCATCAATTTTAAGTCAGCTTCTAAGTCCATAGCTCTGCCTTTCTCATGAAAACTGATTTAAATTCAAAAGTAGACTTTGCATAGAAAAACAGACAGTTTAGTAACATTAGTCTGTGTTCACTGCAGGAGTGAACCAGCCTGTGTTTTCCTGTGATCCTCTTTTGTACATTTGCCTAGAGCGAGGGACAGGCACATTTCAAAGACAAATAAAATACTAGTAAGTTATTGGTAACATCACAGTGAATCATACTTAGTCACCCTGCAGGTATGCACATATCTAACCTTGTTTACCAGCTTCCTAGTGATATGTCCTGGGTTGCTGAAGGTCCTTGGCCTTTAGCATCATTGTACACTCCAGGTGCAGAGAGTGCACTCTGCCACGCATTCTTATTAGTTATCAGAGACAAGACCAGACTGTGTGAATGCCATACTCCCCACCTGGCACCTCCCCTCTCTCACATCAAAGAAAGGGTAAGATGAACAGCCACTGCAGACAGCTACACCTCCCATCCTCTCCTCTGCAATCTCAAAGCACTCAGCAGCTCCAACAAATAAGGAAGGGGAGAGCATTGTGGAAGTCAGTCTGGGAGGATGAGGGGTCAAGAAAGGAATGGAGAGGATGGTTTCCTCGTGCTGAGCAAGAGAAGGAGCACACTCCTGCTCAGCATGAACTGCCTGCTGAAGCAAGCAATAAAGGTAACAACCAACTCTTTCTTAAATTGCTGACATTTCTAAAATAACCACAACCTTCGTTTAAAAAGTTAATAACATTAAATAGCTCAAGCTTCCACTCTCAGCTGTATCCCTTAAATGTAACACACTGCAGCTTGACTGAGCTGTAGGATAATGCTAGTCCTTTTAATGCTCTTCAGGCAAATCTGTAGGGACTTTGGAGTCCTTCAATGCAATGCAAATTTGGTTTGCAACACTTTATCACTTCCTCCAGATAAAAGATGCAGCTGATATTCACCTTCTTTCAGAAAGATAAACATACACACACACATATAAACTCACATACATATGCATTTGTATATATATAAAAAAACCACACAAATGTACATGACTAAATGTTAACACACACAAGAATGGGTTTTTAGTTTTGGGTTAAGTACATTGAGCTTCATTGTGGGCAGCAGGACATCTGGTTTTAAACAGGACATTAAAAAACCATGCTTATCCCATGAGTTTTGTAAATGGACAAATGCCCCATGCAATCTCTTCTTACATACAAAGCTTTGCATCAGTGTCACTTAGTTAAATGAGATTTTTATGTTTCAACTTTGTCAAGTTATCAGAGGCTGTGGCCAGCCAATTTAAAATGTTGGTATGATGAAGTGTTCTCTAGGCAGAGAAGCATATTCTGCAAAGTAATTTTCTTTAGAGCAGGAGCAGCATAATTTCAGAGTATTGCTGAAATTGTGACGCACACTGTAATTGCTTAGAAACTACTCCTGATTTTTATTCTGTCTGTGTTGCAAAGTTAACCCCCACTCGTTCAACAAACCAAACAGATCATAATCTGTTTATATTAGGTTTTGATTTTTCAAATCCTGGACTGATGCTTTGCTCATTCCCAATTCTACTGAAGTCAGTGTGCCTGTTCCAGAGATAAAGGTAAGTCAAGGTTGCTGGCTCTAGGTTTTAGGCAGGGATTGAGCAATACAGGCTGAGGATGGTTTATCTTTCATGTTGTTCATGCATGAGTGTGTATCTACCTGAGACTGTAAAGTAAAGCCAGTGCAAGGGACTATAATCCCATCTGGCTCAAACTGCACAAATAATGCTTCGGAGAGAAGTGAAAAGAGTTGAATACTTTGCAAAAGCTCTGGCAGGCCTTGAGACAGGAGAGGAACCATGCTCACTTGAGAGAGGCGCTGAGGAATGAGAAAGGCTTTAGGATAAGCAGCAGCTCCTATGCATAACCAATGGGGAAGGAGCACTGGGAAGGGCAGGAGGCCAAGGATCGAGTCCATTTGCAGCCGGACAGAGCACACACCCCAGCCCAGCTGCCAAGCTACTCTTCAGAGCCCCATAAAGCCAACAAGAAGGACTACCAGCACCCTGAGAGGTCAATTTTTAGTCACAGTGACTCTGGCAGGTGTTGTCCCCTGCAGGCCACAGGCAGGCTCGCTCCAAATCTACCCAGCATCCTCAAAAGCCGTGGCCCAGGTGCCAAAAACACTGGAAAGCCATGTTACTCAGAATGTACTGCCACTCAGCACTAGTAAAAATCACACTCGCGGTTACTTGGGTAGGACACGCGGTGGGTAACAAGTTTTTACAGTACTTTAGATCCCTGGCCAGCAACAGAAATGCATGAGGCACTCACTGTTCGTGCCGGCACACACCAGGGCTGAGAGGTGAGGTCTGGAATCCGCAGGAACAGCCCCATTCCCAGCCTGTACCTAAGCAGGAGAGGACAGCCCCCCTCCGGCACCCAACTCTGCGAGCATCTCCCACCCGCAGCCAGGAGAGAACCGGGGCTGCGGGGCTGTGGCTGCCCCGGCTGCAGAGCGCCCATCCCCGGCTGCCGTGCGCCATCCCCGCCGTCTGCAGAGGGCACTCGGGGCCCGCGAGTGGCAGCGGAGCTCCCGGGGCCGCCGGGGCCGAGCTGCCACCTCTCTCCCGGCAGCGGCGACAGGAAAGCCCAGCGCCGGGGGACACACGCGGGGCAGCGGACTGCGGCTTGGAAGGGGAAAGGTACGAGCGTTTTAATGTGAGGCACATAAAAAACACCAAACCTAGCCCACCACCAGAGGTTAGGGATCTGCCAGAACCATGGAAAAAGACCTGTCTCACTATAAACACCTGTCAAAAAATATCCGTGGAGTCAGCCCGGCAGAGATCGCCACTGGCAGGGAACACAGCTCGCTGTCACACACGGACGGCCTAGGAATGGAGTTCGGTGGGTTTACACCGGTATGAGAGGTGGAGACCCAGCCCCGAGAATGGCAAAATGCAGACCCTCTGCAAGGGGGTCCCACTAGCAAGGTGAGAAGCTAAGTGAGAGCTGGGGAAAACTTGCCCATCCTCTCACAAAGAAAAACATGCACAGAATATCGGCTTTCCCCCGCTCAATCAAAATGTTTACGTGGTAACTCAAACAAGTGGAGAGACTGGAAGTGCTACACACATTTTCAGATGACTGGATGCTCCTCACCACTGTGCACAGTTGAAATACGTCAGAGTAGGACGCGTAACTCTATCTAAAAAATACCCCAAACATTAAACAAATTAAACCCAACCCGCAAGACAGCTTGGGTACATCCTGCTTCTGCACAGCAAGGCCTGAGCATGGACAACACCCCTTGAGTTTGGCTAATCCACTTCTGAAATTGGAAGAGAACAGACGTCTCTACTAACCGCTGGTGCAATTCCCGTTTCACAGAAGTTATGCGAGGAATTATGCCAGCTCCCAGAG
>VZTZ01020168.1:135404-233800 GCA_013400955.1 Drymodes brunneopygia | reverse complement strand
GCCCTCTCCTTGTGGCAAACAACATACCAACATGCGGAGATTTTTCAGCTACACCCTTTTTCCTGCCAGCCATCCCCGCAGCCCTTCCTCGGGGAGCCCGGAGGCACCGGAGAGGGGCAGCGCGAACGGGAACCCCTCTGCTCCCCCAGCCCAGCCCGGAGCCGCGCAGCTGGAGGCAGCAGCAGCGATACTGGGGTCTCCTTCCTGTGGGAGCCCTCGGCTCCAATCGTATAGCCAAAAAGAAAAAAAAAAAGGAAAAAAAAAAAAAAAGAGAAACACACAAATCAACATCCCGGGAGGAGTTTCCGACCGCAAAACGCCCCCGCAGTTTTTCTGCCCCCACCTCCCCGTCCGGTTCTAAGCGGCTCCAGCTCCTCAGCCCCCTTCCCTCCGCCGAGGGACCGCTCGCCCGCCCGTCCTCCCCGGCCACCGCCACCCCGGGGAGGCGGCAGCGGCCGAAACCCGCCCGCCGAGCGAGCAGGGAGCGCCGGGGCCGCGGAGGCTGCTCAAACCTTGGAGCAAGGGGGAGCGGGACAGCTCGGGCCGGTCCTCGGGGAAGGAGTCGAGGAGCCGCTTGAACAGGCGGCCGAGGTCGGAGTAGCTGCGGTGCAGGTAGAGGATGTTGCGGTCCGACCACTCGGTGCGGATCTCGTAGAACTCCTCCTCGTCGCCCCGCCGGCTGATGATGAGCCGCCGGATGCCGTTCACCCAGCAGCCCCGCACGTACATGTTCACCAGCGAGGTGCCCTCAAACACGGCCGAAGCCATCCCGCCGCCGTCCGCACATCCCCCGCCGCCGGCGCAGGGCGAAGCGCACCGCCCCGCGCCGCCGTGGACAAGTTAAGAGGAGGAGGAGGAAGAAGAGGAGGAGGAGGAAGAGAGAAGGGGGGTGCCACCCGCAGCACGGCCCCCCCGACCCGGCCCTGCCCTCCGGGGCTGTGTCGCCTCCCGGCGCTGGAGGGAGTCTCCCTAGTGCCTCATAGACGGCGGCCGCAGTGAGCGCACGGCCCGGGCACCCTGCCCCGCCGAGCCCCTGGCGCCGAGCAGGACGGCTCTCACCCGCTTCAGGGCGGGGAGCAGGGTGGCTCAGCCCCTTCTTCCTCGGCGCGGCAGGAAGGCAGAGCCCCTCCCGTCCAAAGGCGGGGGGACACCCCGGCCCCGGCCCCGCAGCCAGCGCCCACCCCCTCCGCAGAGCCCTGCGATCCCCGCGGGGCGGGATCCTCCTCTTCCTTCTCGGGACGTTTTCGTAGACATCGCATACATGACGAGGAATTCTTTTCCCCTCCCAGTGACCCCAGAAGGTTTTTTTCTGTTTTTATTTTTTTTCTTTAAGCCTCCGTCCCGGCCAGCTGAGGGAGAAAGAGGGAGACTGCCGGGCTGTCAGCCGACAGCAGCGCTCGGGGTGGACCAGCGCCCCCGCTGTGCCCTGGGAAACCTCGATGGAGCCCCCGGCAAACCAGCCCGCACCTCCGACGGGAAGGGGGGCCAGCCCAGAGAGGAAAAACAGGAGGAACGGAGTTCATAGCTGGTGCCTGGAACTCCTTCGGCCTTTTAATAATAGTCTGGCAGGGCGGCATCCCTGAAGGAGCCTCCAGCAGCGTACGAGAGGGAGATGGGGAGGTCTGTGCTGCAAATACAACCGCTCCTTCCCTCCGGGACCCCATGCCATGCACTGCCCGAACATCCAGAGAGCGGGACATGGGGAGAGCTGGCGGGGACCGCAGCAGTCGGCAGCAGCCGTCTAGCAAAACCGGAGCCACACTGCAGAGCAAGGAAGTGTGTGAGAGATGCCTGGATGCCTGCAAATGCCTTGAAGCTGCAGGGTTAAGATATACATACTGAAGGTGAAGCAAATGACAGTGCAGTGATGCAGGATGCATCATCCAAAATGGGATTCTGCTGCAAGGTAGTGGCCTCTGGCATGAGGCTTTTGAGGCAGTGGGGCTCGACAGGGTGAGTGACTTCCCTGGGTCATGCCATGGCCCGGGGCAGGAGAGACCCTTCCTGTTTGTATAATTTGGGGAGGTTAGAAGTTGTTGCAGTCACACTATGTATTACAAAATTTAAGCCAGTTTCTGCCAGAGTGACATCTGTGGCTCAGGAGGCCAGGAATTCACATGGCAAAAATTCAGGTGCTGTTTAACCTCTTAGAAAAACCAGCAGAGCTCAAAGGCAAGACCACTGTTCCAAGGATCAGCCAAAAAGCAGTGCTTGGAGAGCATCACAGCTGGATCGGCTTGGGGTAGCAAAAATAAGCTACAAAGGTGGCACAAAGGTGAAAGATACTTAATAGTTTTCTGTAAAATGCATAATTAAATAACTAAACTACACTCTTTTCAATAGATAACATTGCAAGTAGCTGCCTACATCATTCAGGTGCCACATGCCTCTGTGTTAAAGCAACTCCAACAACTGCAATGATGTCCCAATTGTATATTTCCTCTATTTTGCTTCTACGTAACTAAACTGGGTTTAGCTCTCTCTGAACAACTGTCATATGTAAAGAATGCAAACAGCTGAGCCCCATCTCTCCAGACAGAAAGGCACGTGACTGTTTGCTGCAGTCTTGTTCTATAGCACCTGCAGACAGTTCTTTAGAGAAATCTGTGGTTTTGAGAGCAGGTGGGTGATATTCAAGATGACAGAGCAGATCCTACCAAAAACAACTTCATAGAGAACAGTGCCAGACCCAGAGCTGTGATACAGAACAGGCAAAGCAAACAACCTGAAGGCACTCACTTCCCATAAAGAGATGTGTAGCCCTTCACAGAGCAAAGCATGTGGCAGAGAATCACCTTGGATGACCACAAAAAGACTTACCACATCACTGTTGGGCTAGACATGTCCCAAGTACCACACGTTAGCTGTTCAGAGAGTTCAGTGTGGCTTCACAAGAAAGGAGTTACTGTGAACCTTTGTACTGTACAAAGATCTCCACACAGCTCCTTTTGTTCAGGGTACGCTTTTGTAATCCCTCCTCTTGTTCCAGAACATGGTGGTCTTGCCCATTCTTCAACGTAAAAACTAAACAAGAAAATAACATGCCTTCTCTTCTGGCACTTGCTGTGCAGACCCGAAATAATCACACAACCTAAGGAAGTGAAACCTCTAGAAAGAGAACTGTGAGAATAACCCCCCTTTTTAAAAAGATGTCAGCATTGCACTGCTTCTGTTTAAGCAACGAAAGCACTTGACTTCTGCTCATTCTGACTGGTATTTTCTGCCTTTGCAATAGAATGATTTTTGCTGTTGTTGGCCTTCCCACGACCTGTGTGTCACTCAATAAACCTCTGAGGCTCTTAGCACGTAGTAGGAGCTCTGGCTTGAGCTGGACTCTGCAAGGTCTTGGCTGGGGGCTCTCAACTTAGGCTAAAGTTGGCATGTGCCATCTTGTAGGTTTAAGCATTAAATATTTGGTTGTATTTTTCTCTTTTAGTCTGACTGGTGCCATGCTTCCAACTTACTTAAAATATTCAAATCACACAAACCCCTGTGTGCCTGTCACTGCATGCTCATGGGAAATGAGCCTAAGCTGAAAATTCTATACCTAAAGGGCTTGAAACTGTCATCCTGATGCCAGATCCTGCTGAATTTTATGAGTATGAAAGGTAGAAGTACTCCAATGCCTAATGCTGAACATGCAGGGTCAGTTTCTTATTCCCCTAAAGGTACAAGCCTGTTTCAGAAAAACCTTTATCCAGTAAGTCCAGAAGTACAACATCCCCTTTTTGGAGTGAAAAGTAGAACTGTGCCCAGCTTTAATCCTGCCACTGAGCTGTTCTGGCACTCATTGCCTGGGGCCAAGTTGGTACCCTACCACAATCTAATCTCATTCTCAGCTCAGGTGGCAGGACATGCATATATATGTCCTCTCTGCTCCTGGGTCAGGAGTGCCCCTATTACAGCAGTGTAATGTTGACCAGACATTAAATATGAGCACAGTGGCTATTCATGAAAGCTGGGTTACTAATAAACATCTGTTACTGTGTGGCTCCAGAAAGGTTTTCCTGGAAAATGCTTACACACGGAAAAGAAAAGTTTGCATTGGACTAGCGGTGTGCTGAGGAGGACGATGGAATTCACAAACTTATCTGCTTCATGGAATGTAAAATGATTGTGCAGGAAGGCCAAAGGACATAGACATCTTCCAGATGAAAGTGTCTTTTATTATTAGCTTTTTTTATTGTCAGAGTACAAATTTTATGTCTTGTGGACTTTTAGAAATACTTAAAAGTTGGGCCTTTACATTTGACAAGTTTTTTATGTGTATGCAGCACGGGCAGAGGCACTGTGCCATGGTTGCTCTTCAGCAGAAAAAGGAAATGTATTTGACTTTAAATAAAGTAGAAAGATGTGCTTTACTAAAACACATTTTATTCCTTCTTGTGTGACATGCAGTTTTACTGTTTTCGATATTTAAGTTCTGAGACAGAAGTAATTACTGGCAATTGCACTTTAGAGAATAAAGATGCCAACAGCCTATGTTTTATCCACTTGCATTTTTGTGATCTTACTGTCTCACTGGACCCATAAAATGCTGTGGGAATGCATGCATTTACTTGGCCATTTAATAGATTGATTTTAACCTATCAATTTTAAGGTCTTGCATTTTACTTTCACAGACTTGTAAATGATTTCATTCATTTAAAATACATGCAGGGTACCTACCACATATTGTTAATAAGCTTGCTGAGAGGACTCAGGCCCTGTAAAGGTTGCTCTGGACAAAGAAAATCCTCAGGTCTTCAAGAATCCACAATCAAAGTGATGCAGCAAAATTGCCTAAATTTGAAAAGAGGCCAGGGCCAAGTCACGGTTCTAAAGAAGCTGAAGGGCAGGTAAATCTTGGCTCCTACATTTGCAATATGAACCGTGGCTAGAAACACAAATTAAGTCAAATAAGATTGCAGCTCTAACCTTGTGCTGTGACATGTCAGCCCTGCTTTTTTCTTCATCAGTGTAGTGAAAATTAAAGGGATGCTCACCTTCTATCATATAAAAGTAGGCTGTGAAGACTTCTAAAAGCTATTTCCTTATTATCTATATTTTTCTCCACATGTCCTACAGCCTACAGTCCACTGCAGCATTTTCTTCCGCCCTCACCAGTTGTAGTCCCCAACAATTACTCTCTCCCAGTCTGCATCTACATTTAGGAGGAACTTAATCTAAATATCTAAGATCTCTCCCTGTCATTGTTTCAAAGTCATTTTAGGGCTCCTTTTTACCATTGTGGCTTCAACACCCTTAGCACAGAGGCCTGATGATTCACCCTCTTTCTGTCCACATCCATGAGCTATTTACTTCTCAGGAGAGGAAGAAGCTTTTCTACTGTTTTCTTAATTAAAGTCCTCATTTTTGGCAGTAGGCTTTATATTAAGTCATAAGGAGTATCCACCACTGCAAACAAGGGATAAAGAAAATTTTCACCATAAGGAATAAATGAGCCATATCTTTTGTGAGCATGACCAGTGAAGCTGGCAGTTTTCATTACTTCATATTATCAAAGTTTAGATCATTAACCTCTTAATAGGAAACAGATTATTGTAACAGTAGCAGCCACTAACCAGCCAACATGCCTTTCCACTTGAAACCAAGATGAGTGTCTCTGGGGCTGGGACACCTAAAAGTGAGGCTTCTCATGGAAGACCCAAATCAGAACTCAAGGATGGAGACAGGCTGTGAACTGCAGGCAGCCTGGCTTTGGCAGCCCTGTCAGAGTCATGTTCTCTGCACCACAGTGATTAACCCTGCCAGGTGATCAGGCTTAAAACCACATTTCTGAGGTACAGAGCAGGAATAACCAGACAAGGGCAGACAAGAGAGTATTTCCCTTAGCTGATACTGCTACCAAAACTCAAGGGTTAGAAAATACTGATCTAAAAAATCAGTCTGAATAGCTTTGGTGCATCACCCTGGAAAGAGTCCAGGAGGGGCAGGAGGGTGACAATGCCTGCCGTGCGCCAAGAGGCTCTCTGGTTGTGCAAGGATTCCTTTGCACAAGGAAGCTAAAGTTGTATCCAAGGTGCCGGGCTCCATTAGTAACTGCTTCTTACTATTCAATACCCGAAGTCACTTAAGTCAAAAAGGCCACCATGACTCCCAGATCTGGAGTCATCTGTCAGATCTTGTCTGGTGCCTTTTTAAAATCTTCCTGCCATGACAACATGGATGGCCTGGACACTCCAGGCAAGAATAGGGTAACATTTCCATCCTCAGCTCTCAGATTTGGAAACACAGGAGACCGGAATCTTTGCAAAGAAGCTGATTTAGCTCATTTGGCTCTGTTGCCAGTACAGTGTTGGAGTAACTAAAATCTTCACCTATTGCTCAATAAAATAGTTTGTAAAGCAAGAAGGATCAAAACTTTATGCATTTACTCTAGCAGTGGAAGGAAATAATGGTCTTTAAAAAGCAGGCCTCTTCTGTGTAATAACTGCAAACAACATGTGGTGGGCGTGGGTTTTTTTTCTGTTCTCCCCCAATATGCACTGTTCTGCTAAAAGGGTTTATTTCAGTGTACAAGCCAAAGCTAAAGAAGCCTCTCCTGTTTCAGCCTCTAGTTCACATGACAAGATGTATTCCTTCTGAACACCTCTGGTGAGGGGGAGCCCTTGATTCAATGAGCTACAGACTGAAACATCCTTTCATGCTCCTGTGGGGTGTTTTGACTGCAAAAGGTTTGCATGCATAGCCAGAGCACTGCTGGGACTGTGTATTCTCACTTTGTTCTCCTTCCGTCTCCCTCAGGCAGATTCTGTGAAGTACTGAACCCTCCTGGAGCCAAGGGGAGTTAAAAAAGTCCTCGACATCTTTCCAGTTTTGGCTACCTCACAATAGAGGCATTAATGTATGCACAGCCTATTTTTAGAATTTGTAACATGCTTTCTGGGTAAAAAACTGCTTGAAAGACCCCTTCTTCTCCCTCAGAGTTGACATTGAATTGCATTTAATAGAAGAGCCTGAAATTCCTTCCATTAGAAAGTGTATTATAAATGCTCAAGGAGCTGTAACTGCAGTTGAAAGCTAGGTATATTCCTGCCAAAGGGTAAACTAACTTCATCTAATAGGAGAATATTTCTAGTGGAATAATTTACCCTTTATGAGCCTTTTTCCCGGAAACAACATAGAAAGTATATCTTTACTATGTTTCCAGCAGAGCAAAATTAAGTAAATATACCTGCAAGTTGCTAAGAAAACCATTGGCATAAAAATATGGAAGACAAAATTTATTTCTGTTTTCAGACTCATAGCCTAGTGCAATCAGCCATCTGGGCAATAAAAAGGTTCATAATGCTGGCCTTCAGTATGGTTAGAAATGATCCTTTGAATGGCATAACACTGCAAATTTGTATTGCATTTTGAAATAGGAAGCCCTAAAGTGTTAAAATATATGAGCATTATTATTTTTTGTCTGCAGAAGGGAGACTGAGACACAGAGCAGAGAAAGCAGCTTGCTCAGGACTGCAGAAACAGGTCATCCTAAAGTTTGAAGTATTTGTAGCACTTGGCAGGTGAATTTGTGAACAATCCTTGGAGAACATACTGTTTTGCAGGGGAAAGAAACCAATCACAATGCATATGACCACTGGAGGTGTAAATGCCCAACAGAGCCATTTGCACATACTAAGACTTCTTTTTGATTTTTTTTTTTTAGCATGAACTGTTCTGTTCTTCCATTTTTTCCCTCATTTCTGTGAACAAAAATCACTCAGTTTAAAAATGGTAGGAGGTGGATAACAACTTCAAATGGGGTATTTTTTTGCTGCTGTTGTTAATAATTGAAACTAGTTCTTCCTTTGCTCTTGCTACACTACCCCAGGAAAAGAAATTGCCCTGGTTTTAGATGTTTAAAACTCTGACTGTATCCTAACCAGCAGTAACTCTTCCATAAAACATTTTAGCAGTCCTGCTGACCTGCAATAGGCTATTCATGCCCTTAAAATTAAGGGCACACAAAGTGCTCAGCTATGTGAATAAGGAGCCCTTCAACAGCTGCTTAAGGCACGGAGAAGTTCTCAATGAAAGAAATACATAAGGGAGTCACGGCAACAGGAATTCTGAGTATGACAGACATGCAGGATTGGACCCTGAGCTTGATGAACAAGTATTGCCGAATTGCATTCATTCACATTGCAGCATCGGTAAGATGCAGCTCATCCGTGTTTGCTGCTTCAAATACTTCAAGTCAAAACAAGCGTGAGTGATTTGATGTGTCTACACGGCATAATTAGAGATGTAAACAATGGCTGCCACTGCAGAAACTAGAGCAATATGCTAAGTAATTACCTGAGCTATTTTGGCCTGGCTACGTTCTGCATCATTAGTATAATTACGGGAATTGAATTCCAGCCCATCATACCTTTGATAGTTCAGTTTGCGCACAACAACCTCATCCTCAATTTTTATGATGTTTCCTTGATCACCAAGGGTGGCCCATGCTCTCCCCCATTTTTTGTCATCTGAGCCACAAAGGAAAGACCCATTAATGAAAACAAGGTTAATTATGCTTTCATCAGAATGGCTTCAGAAGAGATTTCTTCTGAGAAAGAGCAGAGTGGGGAGTCCATTCATTCTATTCCCTTCCTTCTTAAAAAATAAAGTAAAACCACACAATGAATGTCTCTATTTATATTTCAGAGTTCTTTTCATGCTTAATATGCCTGTGTGAATGCACCAGACACAAGTGAAGTATGAATAATATGTGACTATTTTTCCTTTTTACCCTGTATTGCTTAGAACTCTATTTTTTTAACTCTTCCCAAGAGCAAGAAGGTAACCATTTCCCTGCCCCCTTCCTCTTTGTTTCTTTTTCTCGTTATTCAGGACAGGGCTTGTAGTGAATCTGTTAGGACTATTGTGCAATATTCATCAGTTCTACTTGGCTCAGCTCATGTGTGAATCAAGGCTTTTTCCCTCTATGAGAAAAGATATTTCACTTTATAGCATTCTAAGTCAATTACTATGTTAGCCTTATGGGTTTTTTTTTCCCTTCCAAGCAGACATAAAAGTATTTTCCTTAAAGTCCTTATTATTACTTGTCACATTACAGAGGCCAGAGACCTTAAACATTCACATGGTTTGGGTTCAGGTACACTTAACGCACACTGAAAAAGGTCACAAAAGGTAGCAGAGCACCTTCTCCTTATAAAGACAAGATCTGATGGACAACTCTCATCACTTTCAATATAATGAGGTTAATAAAAAACCTACAAAATTTTTGTGTTTGCATAGGACAGTGATAGTTTTTCTGTAACATCAACTAAAGATTTTCAACTGAACACACTGTGAAGCCTCAGATAAACATGAAGAATGAAGCAAAAGACATACAGTGATTGTAGTGTAAATTGCTGGGAAAACAACCTCTACCCATGTTAAAAAGACTCTGGACCTGATTGCATGGATGCTTCAAGTACACAAAACCTATCAGGTTCAGCATTAACGATATGTTGTTTGTTTTATTTGGGAGAAGATGGGATGGAAAGCCAGTGTCTGTTCTTGTTTCCAGACTATGCAAGTAAAAGCTCTTTGTATTCCAGGGCTAATCCCCCTGGACACCAACTTAATTTTCAAGTGCAGTGAGGTCCAAATTAGACCAGCTAAAAAAATCTACAGAAGGCTCCAGTTTTCAGCACACAATGTTGTGATATCCCATGGGTCAGAGCCAACAAACACTGCAACATGGGGCACAAACCCAACTCATCTTGTGAGAGGGGGAGGGTCTTTCCTGTCAATGTCAAAAGTACAAATCCTCAATTTCTGCTGAAAATGAAAGCTATACAGCAGGAATTGCTGCAATATCCTACCACAAGATTACTGTAAATGCAATGAACGTTTTCTTTAGGCCTTCCTAGCAACGATTTACCCCCTGTCATCACTATACGATCCCAATACAGTCCTTAGTCCAAGACCATCTCTTCTGCTGCTTCAGTGAAACTACTACAAATAGAAATTGTATTAGAAGTTGGCAGCTGTAAATAAAATCAGTGACCCCAGAAAAAAAGTGAACATTAAGAGAGTTCAAGAAGCCCTCCCAGAGAAGAGGAAGGTTTTAATGGGAGTAGTTAAAAACAATTGGACTTAAATAAATTAAAGATGTAATAGAATGAGCAAGCAGCAAATGATGAAATACAGACTTCTGATGGAAAAACCATATTTTCCTGGAAATAAAAAATTACCAAAAGAAGAAATCTTATGAATCTAAACATAAAAGAAAAACGTTTCTGAAGAACTTAAGTAGAGAATTTACCAATGAGGGTTGAAAACCTTACTTAACTTCAAATCAGGGCCTAATTATCAAAGACACTTTCACAAACTCTGCAGGTGGGAACCTCTGCATGAACAAGGGGTTCTTTGTGGTGGGAACACCATCTTGGTGCCAAACTCTTATGCCAGACCTAACTCTGCCATCATTAACATCAAATGGTTTAATTATATAAGGCAAAGAGATAGGATAATACAATCTTATCTTTAACATACGGTAAAAAATGCATCTATGAGCTAGCCTGTTGATCAAGCTTCTTCTCTTCAGTTCTTGCCTGCTGAATATTAAGGCATGTTTTTCCACTCCTACCACTTACATTTCTCAGTTTTCTTATTTCCTATTACTCTAACTCAAGATGAGGTGACAAAAACTGCCTAGAATCATACTTGTAGCTGCTAAACTAGTATTCCTTTTTTTTCCTCCAATCTTTAGTGAACTTCTTATGTTATGGGGATCCTATTCTTCCCATGGTCTGGGCCTAAATCCCAGTTCTATGTCATCTCATGCTAAGTACTGCAGCTAGAACTACTAAAAATAAGTTCAGATTAATTGAGAGGTACGTACAGTTAGTTAAATACCACTATTATGTGCAGTTTTCTTTGAATTGCATTTACTTTTGGAAACTCATTTGCCTGTGTATATTGCCAGTGCATCTTCTGTTTATTAAAAAATAAAACAGGTAATGGTTTTGTGAGGATCTGTTTTAGCATTTTTTTCTTTTAAATTGCTTTCTCTTAACATTTGTGATTGAAACCTCATAATGCTGCTTTGTGCAATGAACAGAAAGACCTGGAATTAAATGCACTATTAATATTATAAGGATACTGACAGGGTCCCAGATGCGAAGCAAGACTTGTTAGTTGCTCCAAGAAATTTCTAATAATTCAGCTTGGGGGGCTGGATAGGAATAGAGGGGTAATAGTCTTTGTGAGGACTAAAGATAATGGGGGACACATTCTCATGCATCCCCAAAGATATTCCTCATGACCTTGAAAGATTTTTTTGAATATTTCGGAGTAATGTAGCTCTACAAGCACAGATTCATTGGTGCAAATCACTGGGGAACTCTGATCACTCCCATGTACAACTATGTGTCAGCACAATTAAACACAGATGCCAATTAAGCCCATGCAGAACTAAGTACAGAATTGGAGCTTCATAGCAAAATGTTTCAGTGGGACCAGAATTTCAGCTTTCTATTCCTCCCTAAAAGGAGTCACCAGGAAGGATCTAGTGAAGACAGAGGCATCTGCAGAGATGAAAAAGAGATGAGAGACCTTGGGAAGACCTACAGGGAGTAACAAAACTGACAGTCTAAGCCCTCAAAAGCACAGCAGCTTTCATGTCTTTTTAGCTGCACAGAAAAATCAATACTAGGGCCTTGTATCCTCCAATCCTGAAAGGAAGCCATGAGCACAAAGGCAAAGCAGCATAAGTATCAGCCATCTGCTTGTGGGGAGCTGCCAGGCCTGTGGTTTCCAATAGGTGACGGACGGATGCAAGCCTGTCCTGGCAGGTGGGGCAGCAGCAAGCTTTTGTTCCTGTCCTGCCACAGCTCACAAATGTCACCTTCTTTTGAGTGGGAAGTTGAGCAACTTTTCCCTTTAGAGTGGCTTGATACCACCCCATGCAGAAAAAGCCCAGTCTACAAAGCAGTTCAGAACATAACTGTGTTATATACAGCCTGCTCCTTGCACAGCAGCTGAGTAAAACAAGGGAGACTCTTTTGACTTCCTCTTCACTGCAGTTTTCAATTTTAAAAAGTGTATGTGTGTAGGGGGAAGAGATCCAATGCCCTTTAATTGTTCCCCAGCTTCCTGTCAAAAAGGTCTGGGCCTAAAATCCCAGGAAACTTCTCACTCCCTGTCTGAGGCAGGATTCAGGAGAACAATAGCTGGCTACAATCAGTGGTGCTGCAGCAGAGACTTATTAAAATACGTGTTTGCATTGCTGTCTTCTACTGAGAAGTGCCAGTATGTAACAGCCACATGTAACAGTTACAGCAGAGCAATGCTAAATGCTGAAAATCACACACTAATTTATCTTTTAGCTTGTCTGACAATTGCTAGCAAGATTTATCTCCCTTTAAAAAGAAAACCAGATGGATGGAAGGTCTGCAAAGAAATTTACTGCAGTACAACTCAAGAACAGTATGTTTTAAAACTGAAGAGCTCATTTTTCTCTAACAGCGTATTTTTCATCTTCCTTTTAGTTCCAAGGATTGGTGATGCCGTAACACCCAAGAGGGCAAAACTGGCTGGCCCTAAAGTAATTATTCTTAACATCCCTCTCAATGCTATATCACAACCTTCAAAACTGATAAGCAGTTTATTCCAGTGTAAGCGCAAAAGTTATCTATTCCATAGTAGTGTTCCAAAGCCATAGTCGGTACTCAAATGAATTGGCTTAATTTTCCAGAAAAAGCAGCCCCTCTTTACCTACTGGAGCAATGAGAAAGTTGTCCAGCATGAAAGACTGAGCCTGAGAGGCTACCCCTGCAGATGCTTGCCACTACCAGACAAGAGACCCCAGTACATGACTGAGGGAAATAAACATCAGAATACATAAAACATATACAGTTGCCATTGCCTTCAGCTTAGTTCCCACCATTGTCAGTATAAAACTATTAAAAATACATAATGCTTTCCAGATTACTCCAGTTCATGTGATAAGATCTTCCCTATAAAGGTCTTCCCCTTCAAATCATGTTCAATTTCCTCAGAAGCAAAGGCACATAAAAAAATTTAGTAGATTTGAGGCTGAACTCTTTGAGAATATAAAGTGTTATCGTTTATTTTTCTCTCAGATTGCTGACACTCAGTTGAGTCTCCTACTCAGGACTCAGATAATCCAAGCTATCAGCTGTGTCCTCTGATTCAGAAACTGAAAACAGCAAACAGAACTGGAGGCCCAAATCCTGTTTTCCTGGGTTTAAGGCAAAACCATGCATGGAAACAGTCCTTCTCTCCTGCTAGAGAGTGTGAAGCACAGATGTGGTTGTGTAAGCGTCAGCTGCTTACTTGGGGACATCCAGTCAGACTGCAGCACATTAGATAAACTGGGAAGCCAAGAAGAGCACATCCTCTATCCTGTTGAGCACTGGAAGGATTGATGATCAAGCTCTCTCAAAATCAGGTTGCTTCCTGGAAGCATCCCTGCATATGCATGTGTGGTGCCTACCCACAGGCCCTCAAGCTTGACCAAGTCACATAGCCTAAAAATGTCAAGATCACCAAGGAAATTCTGTGAAGAAACGGGAATAAAACCCTTTTTGTCCTACCACCACAAGGCTTGCTTTCTTCCTTTGTTGCAGTAATTCATTTTGTACAGATTTAACAAGCTAAATCTTAAAGTCCTTCCTAAAACAGATTTGGATCCAAGCTGCCCTGCATACTAGCTGGCATAACTGAGCTCAGAATTCATTCTTGACTTTCATTCTTCTTTATTCCCTTTCAGGCAGCCTTCCTGCTCCTTCAAAATGAAGCACAGACAGCAGCTACAGAATTAAGAGTTCCTCTCTGTGTAACTAATTAAAAGGCATTTTTTGCCGTACTTTTTGCCTTATTAATAGCACCATAGTATTTTTGAAAAGTAACAGTGGCTTTAACAACTAATAATGATTTTAGAAATAGAAGCAATGCTTTGCTTTGCTTTCTCTAATAGGATTCAAGAAATGCAGTGTGGAGTGGAAATCTCTGTTGTGCATATCAGTCTCCCACAGAGATCATTACTGGGGTGCACATGTTTAACAGAGGCATCATCACCAACTTTCCCCAGGAGAGGAAAGACCACTGGAAGGAATTCATCACAGTTATTAGGTCACAGGTTTCTTGTGCTCAGAAAGGGCCCCATAGCTTTTGACTCATTAAGAGATGGTCTTCAGAGAGCTAAAGGGGTTGCTTCTGCAGCAGGGAGGAATAGTCTGAGTAAAAATCCCTGATTTCAGCGCTGGCTGAGGAGCAGCGCTGCTGAGAAGGACCTCACGGTGGTGGGGAACAGTGATTTGGGCACCAACGACAGCCTGCCTGGTAGCCAAGGTGGCCAGTAGCATCATGGGCAACAGATCAGCAATTATTTCCTTTTACTTGGCATTCGTGAGGCTGTACCAGTTCTGGCCCCAGGGTGAGAACACGTAGAGTCAGACAGGACAAGTCCAGGAGGGCCAGGAGTTGCCACAAAGGTCTGTGAGGAGACATTGGTGGACCTTGGCTTGTTCAGGCTCGAGAAGTGGTGGCTTTGGGTACCTGAAAGTAGACACCCTGCACTTTTGAGAAGAGATTAGAAGGGAGGTACACAGCAGAGAGACAATGGCCACAAATTGAAACAGGGATAGAAAGGGGAAACCCCCCATTGGGACAGTCAGGCAGTGGCTCAGTTGGCAAGAGGTTGTGCAATCTCAGTCCCTGGGGGATTTCAGGATCTGGCTGCATAAAGCCCTGAGTAACTTGGTCTGATCTCATTACTAATCCTGCTTTGGGCAGGAGGTTGAACTACAGACTTCCTGAGGTCCCTTCTAACCTAAATGGTTTTTGCAACAAATTAAAAAGCAGTAACATTTGCAAGGTATGTACCCAAAAAAGTTTTAAAAAACCAAACAACTCAGCCCTTGTCACAGAACAGCTGAGAAGTTTTGGGAAGTTTTAGGATTTTTCAGATGCAATGTATAAAAACAAAACTAACCCTCCCCCATCTTCCTCAACAACATGTAATATTGAGCAATTACACTAAAGTCTACTTCAGATGTCATTATCTGACACTTCAACTTTGTCCTGACCCATCACTTCAGAGATTAATGTACTTGGGATTCAGAAGAAAGAAACCCTTTCCTTTCTTCTGGCAAGTATTTATAGCAAAGCAAAGAAGGGAGTGTATAATCAAAGCTTAACTGCTATTGAAGTTTTTGAAATAGAACTTCTGCCTGTTTCTTCTAAGAAAACATCTGCTCTAAAAACATAAAACCAGACTAAATCCACTAGTGTCATCCAGGGAGATTCTTACCCTGTTTACACTGGCCCAAGTTTGAAAAACTCCTCAAGAAAGAAATTCCTCTGAATCTACACCACAGGGATTGAGAAATGCATGCCTGGCTGAATCTCAGCATAAACAACTGTACAAGGAAAACAAGCAATCAACTTAGGTGTTGCTTAAGAAGAATGAAAAGGCATCGAATGAAAACAGGTAGTGCATATCACTCTTTGTTGGCATTTGTCAGAAACTGCATAACACTCACAGCTCCTAGATTTACGTGTCCCCTAAGGTGGCCAAAGGGGGCTGTGAAACCTGAGCAGGGAACGCTGCTCTCCACCATCTGCTCAAGGACTTGTAAAGTCCTCTCAGCTGTATGGGGATGTGCATTAGATGTCCAGAGTGCTTTCTGCATGTCCTTTCAAAAAGCCAGACATGGTACCACCTTCCCACCTAAATGGATGGAGTTGGAAACCACGTGCAGCTCATACTGTTCCATTGATTCCTTTAACATCCAAACCCGTGGGCCTGGCTTTATTCTTCATAATGGCCTGGATACCTGATGACCAGCTTGAGAAAGATGTGCAGGATCAGCTTCCACATAAAGAAGAGTTTTTTAACTAGATCCTGAGTGCATTGAAAGGTTTTGGATCTGGAAAGACCATCTATATGGCAACTTACAGGGCTGATGAGTAAGCTCAGTGCTGAAAACTTACCTCATTCCATGCTCTGAAATGTTATACTCTGTTTTCAAATTAACTCCCATTCCTGCTTGGGTCATGCAAGTTTAAATACTCCTTCATACACATCTGTATTTTAAAAAGCATTCCAGAATGAACCCCCTCCACCCTGCAAGAAAAGTGCTTTGGGGAATTTGTAGGAGGATTAGAGCTTTAACTACAACATGCAGAATAAAATACTAAAGTATTATAATGCCTTTTCAGAAACCAGCCTTTCAAAAAATGGCATTTTCTTCAGCAGTTCTGTGGTAAAAAGCCCTGCCCATGAGTCTTCTTTGCTTTGAAGTCTTAGCACTTCTGTAAAATAGAAAAAATTGAATGTGGAGCACAGGGACTGTAATTATGCTCCATCATTCAAAATAAAGGAGAAATAAAAAGCTCAAGTTTCTGTCAGTTTTAAAGTTGAAATGGTCATGACCATGAAGGAGATGGTGAAGCCTCAGGATAAAATTCCACCTTTGCTGAATTTGTCAAGGGCTCTACCATAAGGTTTCACACTTAGAATTCTACTCCGTGGGCTTGAACCTGGCTTTATACTAGTGTAGGCCTCATTTTAATGTTGGTTTGCAATTATACACAATTCCCACATTTAAAAGGAAAATCTCTGGGTGAAAAAAATCTTCTTTTCCTTAGCTTCACTCATACTTAAGCATTCAAGTCTTTAGTTAAGTAAATAATTCAGGAATTTTCAATAAAGAGAAAATAATTTTTTTATGTTCAAGTGGAATAAATTTCAAAGCTAGATAATATTTAGCAGCCTGTAATTACAAGAGGTTTACAAAGCTTTTCCTTGTAAAACAGAAGGATGATTAAACTTTTTACTTCAGAGCAAATGTGATATTCACTACAACCAAAGTTATAGACGGGGCTAATGAAGAATTTATTACATGTATGGACTGCATGCTTTCCAGGAGAATGCTGTGTGTCTCCAACATATCCTTCTAGAGAGGGAAAGATGTGCCAGAAACAAATCTAGTGTTTATAATGGGAAAGAAGGCAAATGATCACAAACAATTGTCTAAGACAAAAATTTAAAACAGTATTTTTACATTGTATATACAGTCTCACAAATGTAAGAAGGAACTATTAGCACTTGAAGGGTTTGATTTTTCCCTTTCCTGTAATGTTTCCAGTGTGACTTTCTGGCGTTCCTATGAACAATCAGCAACAGGAAAAAATTATAACATTTAAAAATGAAATCTTGTTTCTCTGCAAAAAAACCCCATATTGCATGCAAAGGAAGACAAAGGAAATGAAAAAGAGAAGGAGGTGGTTTTCTTGTCATGGTGGGAAGCAGAAAACCTACAGCGTATTTGCTGGCAACCCCTTGCATGTAGTCTGAAGAGTGATGTAATAGCAGCTCACAACTGCATTTAGGAGCAATTTCACTTTCATTGTACTTGAAGTGAACACTTTCCTGAGCAATGCCTCCTGACAACGTGTTGTCATGCCCACACAGCATCATGTGTCAGGCTGTGTGGGCATGCTCTGTGATACACCAGAGATCAGTGATACAGCTCAGACATTATAAATATTTACCACTTGGTTTAAAAGGAAGCATACTTTAATGCTACTGCTATCAAGTCTTATCACATATATTTTGTTAGGCATTCATACCTTGCTTGCAAATTGTGTTTCTATCATGCCTGTAACCCTGTAATTCTGGTTGGATCAGATCATCTGCCATGAATTGTTACCTAGACCTCCCCAAAAGTAACGCATTTTTAGAAAAGCTGTTTTAGAAGTCTCTCAGGTTGCTCCTTCTTATCTCTCGTCACTTCTGATACAGGGCTCTAGCTGCAACCCAAGAAAGAACACCAATACATTAATACAGTACACTGCACTTGCCAAGTAATTTACATACTCTTGCAACAGGCAGTCTTATCTTGTTATGTTGACTGTGCCCTAAGCAAGACTTTGCAAACATTTCCATTTTAGATTTATTCTCAGATGCTCTCCTTGTGTAGTTCTCATGCCCCATAAGTTACCTCCATTTTCTACTTTCTACGAACCTACTTTCATGGATTAAACCTAAAAGGTTCTTTTTGCAGCCAAAGAAAATTAAACATACCAGAAATGCAAAATCCTGCAGTATCATCATCTTCTCTTCTGCCATGTTTGTGGTCATTTCCTGTCCTGTGATACATGATGGAGTCATTCTCTTGAAAGTCTGCATGGGAGAGTATGAGCAGGAAACAGGTTCTGTTAAAACTATTCCCATGCTTTAAGTGATGTGTAACTCTTATGGTCATTGTCTGTGAGTAACAAAGCAGTCGTTTAAGTGTCAGTCAAACCCGGTTTTGGACTAGGTTAACTCTTCCAGAGTAATTTGTCCTAATAAATGAAGGAAGATCATTTCTTGACATCTCTTTCACTACCCCCACCTCCCTACCACTCCTCCCTCAAAAAAAAAAGAGAGATCAAATCATTTCAGGCAAGCATAATAGGATATTATTACAGGATGTTGCACTGGATCTCCTAACACTTCCAGACGCATGCTCTCCCTTTGCTGCTCCAGTTCCCTCTGAAGTAAAGGGACCAAAAACCTTAGGTGCAAGATATTCTACCATCTAGAACACATCCACATAGTCTTAAAGCTGATATATGAGAACACATCAGAACTGCCTTTCAAAATTAACTTGTTGCTATACCATGCAGCAGCAGGAAAAACAAGGTCTGAAAGAAATTTGAGAAGCATCTATTTCATGCTTCTTGTTGCCCAAAGCTTTAAGATCATGAGGATTTATTATTTGTCTTAGTAAAGATTCAGATGTTCTAGTGAAAAAACAAAAAACCCCCAAACCATCCTAAAGAGCCTAAAGAAAGAAAGAAAAGAATGTTCCTATTAGCTGTACTTGTTTAAAGATCAACAACCCCCTCTTCTTTCCTCATATTTTATTTTCTCTAGTCAAAGAAACTCCAGTATTTCAGTAATTTCCCTTAGTTTGTGACTCTGGAATCAATTTCAGTACCATAGGCACTTTAGTGGATTACCAGAGTGAAAGGCTGAATGCTTTGATACAGATCAAGAACTCAGGATATTTTGTGAGGGTGCAAATGACAATTGGTTATACATCTTTGCCTTCAATAATTCTATTCTGCATTCAAAATTCTCATTCCAATAACAGATTTTCACTTTTCATATTTCAGAAGCACAGATAGTCAGAAATTACTCTTCAGTTCAATTCCTGCAGAAGCAGGTGATACCTTGGTGTCTTTACAATCCATAATACCATCAAATTAGCATTTAGCTTTGCTAAGGCAAAATGCCCCCAAAAATGGCATATTCAGGACCCCACAAATACAACTCCTTCAGCTGCCTGCAGATCTCAGCCCAGTTTAATACGTTACTTGCCCACACAAAGCAGTTCATTAACCTCTAGGTCATCCTAATGAAAATTCTTGTGAGATCAGTCCAGATTTCCGACTGGAACAGGTAAAAGAAAGCCTTGGCTTTGTTTAGAAACCCAGCCCAAATGAAAAAGGTGGTTTCACCTTTCTGGTTGCATAGCATGGCCCCACCAGCAATTGGTGTGACTCCTGTTTGGAAGAGGAGGGTAGCAGAAACAAATACACTCTAATTTAGCTCGTCCTGTCTTCCAGTTTCATTTAGGTCAGCAGCAAATCTCACATTTACTTTATGGAATCTTCAGTTTTTACATGTTTGCTTCTATTTGTCACTTCAAAAGCTCAATTTGTCATAACTGGTTCCTAGTCTGAGTTTCCCCTTGAGCACTTCAATGCTCTCTGTCTAGACATTACTTCTATGTATCAGGTCAAAATTATTTTCTCAGTTGTGCTCAGCTCTGGGCGATAAATCCCTCCTGTGTGGTAAATGCTACAAAGACCTTCCCCTTCAAAAACTGAAAGGAGGATAAAAGCACCATTTTCCTCACAGAGAAGCAGCCTCTCCTCTCTTTGTAGGTCCAAAGAAAGATGTTTAAAAATTAATTTTTGTTTAAACTCCTCTCACTTTCATTTGCTTACATTTTCATTTTGAGATGTGTTACAAAAAGAAGCAGAAAAACAAGTTTCTCTGTTTGGCTGGTTGTTCTGAAACCAGACAAAAGTTTTTCTCCTCAATTTCATATCCAAAATATTTTCCAGAGAAAAGAGCATGAAATGTAATAGATATTTAAAAAAATAAGGAGGAAATAATTGTCTCCTTATGGTCTCTTTACACCCATATATACACTGACTCTTTTATCTTCTCCACTAGAAATCTGGGACTTTCAAGATCATTTTACTATCCTGTTCATTTCTTTTCATGATTTTATTCATGTTTGCAGAAAATTAAGTCTATTTTCAGACAGCACTCAATAAGAGCAAAAGCATTATAAGAGATTTCTTGGCAGAACACCTTATGAGAAGTTGCTCCTGTTCACAGGAGTCAGACACGGCATTCTCAGACACAGTGTAGCCCTCTTCTGTAAGCAGATCCATAAGAAAAGAAAGATTCAGCTTTGCCCATTGCTTCTTTCCTCCATAAAATTAACTGAAGGGCTCTCATTTCATGTGTTGGTACGTGGTCAGTCAAGAGTAGTGGGTGACTTCTGCCTTCATCAACAAGGAGGTAGTTTCACTCTCACTGAGCGTGATAGTTGCCATCAGAAATTAATTTGGAGTATCTTCAGAATCAGGCTCAGTCTTTTCTTCAAGAATGCAAATCCAGAGGAAAGCCATGTATCTGTGTAACTGCATTAGCATCCCATGTAGGGTGATGGGATTTGGTCCACATACATCAATAAAAATATTCTCAAATTGAACCTTGGTTACTGGGGACAAGAGAGGTATTTGGGTGCAGGAGGAGCCCAGCACAGAACCAACCTGGGCACACTGAAACATAATGAACACCTAAGCAAGGAGGAAAGTAAAAGGAAATTCTTCACATGTCTATAAACCATGTTTTTGTATTTTGAAAAGGGTTCTTTTAAGGACGCTCTGCAAGGACAGGTTTGGGACTTTTTTGATAGCTGCTATGTCACTTCCTTCTTGTCTAGCAAAAGATGAATTGATGTGTTTTGACAAACTCATACTCACAACTCAGATAATTCCTAGCCAGCCATCACATAACATACAATTTAAACCAGCATAATAATAAAATAATGCAGAAAGTTTGGAGGTTTTAAGAACCACTTTTAGCATTTCAACTTGAGCTTACTGCCACCAAAGGCAGTTTGTGCTCTGGGGCTTGCAACAGTGGCAGACCTAGCTTTCAGCTCTGGACATTTCATCCAAAAAGAGCTTATTTACAGGTCAGCTCTCCTGAAAGTCTAAGTCTAATGGTAGGAGACATTACTACTATACCATCATGTAAGGTGGCACCATGACTATACCGTCATGTAAAGACCACTTGCAGTTATAAGCTTAAGCTGTTTTTTATTAGGAAATACCAGACAATGTGCTCTGGGCTTGCTGGTGTGTACTTTCAGGAATTGGAACAAGAAACAAATATAAGAAAGGTCTCTTTGTACTGCTGTATATGGGCCTACTGCTTTTGGTGAGTTCTGCAAGCTGCAGAACTGCAAATCCATCAACTGCAAACTCAGCCTTGGTGAATTTAGTAATGCAAGTGAGCATCAGAGCTTACAATGTAGGAAGATGACTTCTAGAAACAAGACACGGAAGGTTAACAAAGCCAATGAAAATGCATTCTTAGTGTCTGAACATTCTACACTTTTGTTGCAAACATAAATAGGACATTCTAGTTGTAGGATAAAAGAGGAAGACCATAGGAATGCCTTTTCTGAAAACTTTGCTAACAGAAAGCATTTATTCTAATACATCCAGCATGTCCTTTTGAGACCTATCATCCATATGCATTAAGTTCTTACTGCTGCTTTAAAACCAAAAGGATCCCTGGGAAGGCCCTGGATACCTTAAGTAATGGAGACTGACTGAGAGCTACTGAGGCAGAAGGGCTCACAGGAACAATTTTCCCATGGTCAAGCTGATGTTCTTGGGCATTCTGTAACTTCCATCATTGCTGAATGTGATGAGTTCAAACACAGTAAGAAAAGCAGAACACATCTACTGATTTGAGTTGGAGTGGGTTTGATGTCCTCTCCCAACAAGACAGTGAGATAAAGAACGGCAGTACCTTTTTGGCAGCCTGGGCCACCTCTGCAGTTGTGCAGATGACACAATGGCAGGCCTTAGTACTCCAGTCTGCCACATCTCTCCTCCCCTACCTCCCTGAGTTCTGCTTGTCTCCTGGTATGCCCTAAAAACACCCTGAAAGGCCAAATGGAAAAGGGGAGAACAGGACAGTTTGGGGCACATCAGATCCCTCTGGCAAAATGGAAGAGGGAAGAGAGGGAGGCAGAAGTGAGACACACATTCCCCTAGAGTGAGAGCAGAGAGAAAACTGCTGCAGGGCAAAGGGCAGCACCTGCCAGGCAGCTTCAGGACAGGCACTCGGGAAAGGAGGATGGTAAGACACACAGAAAGTTTGTAGTTGCAATAAGTACTTTATTGCAAAATTCCTCCCAAAACCCAGGAAATACAGCCTATGGGAGCAACAAAGCGTGTAACCCTGCAGGTCAAATGCAAAACCAAATGATGCCAGTTCTTAGTAGGTGACCTCTTAAATGTACGTATGCACGCATAACAAGATGAGACAGTTGTGTGCAAAGGAAGAGCCAGCACCAGTGACTGATATAAAATGACAAGCCTTTCTGAAATAATGCATTTGTTTCAGATGAGGTTTAGATTAACTGGCTTTTAGGGTGAGCCTTTTGCACTCCATCCCATCTCACAAAGGCCACAGAGCTGTAGAGCTGGAAGCCAAGGAGTAAATCTGAATATGGTTCTGGATTATCTTTTACAAAAACGTCAGAAAATTCTTCCATGACAGCAACAGCCACTGTTCAACAGCTCCCAGAGCTGTCTCAAGCCTTCTTTTAGATCAGATTCCAACCCCAATAAGTGGTGGACCACCTTCTTAGAGTTTCAGATCCCACCCAGAACTACCATGTGCACCTGGGGATTGACATCCAGAAAATGTATGCAAATATGCGACATGGGAAAAGCACAATGTGCAACTGCAATTTCTCTCTGGGGAAAAGGAAGTAACAGGAGATGAGAGCAATAAGTAAGAAAGAAAGGAGGTGGTTGCAGTGAATGTATTGGCCCATGAAAAGCACTTTCCAGTTTGGAGGCAATAGATGAGCAGTCACAAGCAAGATTCAAGGTGTGACAGAAGTCAGAGAGGTTAATTTTCAGGAAAAAACCACCAGATGTGAAGCAGCACAAAATCCGGTGAGTTTTGCCACTAGTATCCATGCAGCCAAGCCTTTGCTGCAGGTTTCTTTAGGGCAAGCTATGGTAATTTCCTTGAGCTGCAAAGGAAAGCATGGAATTTCCTCTCTTTCCTCTCCCCTGAGACATTTTGAGTTTACTGAATAAGGCACAATGAGGACTTTGCATACACCAGGGTAAATCACAGCCTTTGTGTAACTTCCCCTGCATCTGCTGGAACAGTCTTCACACCAGGGTAAACTTTGGCTTGATAACCTCAGTGGATGTCTCACTTGTGTTAACAGCCCCTCACAGAGTTTGTTTCTGCTGCAATGTATTACCTGGAAATCTCAGGTCTCTGCTAAAGATTGATTTCCAAACATCTCTTATGTCTAATTCATTATACTGTAGGAAGGAATCTTACAAAAAAGGAAGCAGCATCCATGGTATAGTCCCACAGCCCTTCTGAAACTCTCTGCTGCTGTGACTTCTCACCCAAAGCAGGAACCCCATTTCTCTCGTATATCTTCAGGTCTCCAATCTAAAAAGGCTGTCTTTCAAGACAACCTGCAAAGTCCACAAGAAGACCCTATCTCTGGAGTCAATTTCACTTTGGTCTTCTATGGTCTAAAATATCTTAATTTTATGGGTCTTTCATCCCACCCCAGGCAATGTAATCTCTTGAATAAACCTCCATCAGAAAAACACTTCTTGCATAGCTCCCCTGGAGCTTTCCTGCACTGAGGCAGAAAAGGAAAGATAAACTTCCACATTATTTGAAATCTTAGTTTAAAGCCTCTGAAACAGCATTTGTTGTCTATGTTGCACTGGTTTTTCTCTCTTCTTATGTATCCAGCATGACACAATATGGTGTGGAATATCTCTTTGGCCAGTGTGAGTCAGCTGAGAAGCAGAAGAGCCTTTGACTTAGTGTAAATTCTGCTTACCAACAACTAAAAAATCAGTTATTAACATTATTCTCATCCTAAATCCAAGCTACAGCACTGTACCATCTAGTAGGGAGAAAATTAACTCTATCCCAGCCAAAACCAGGACAAGTTTTATATCACCACAGCATACTTTCCCTTCCCTTCCTCCTCTGGTTTGCAGCCAGTTGACATGGATAACTTCACTATTATCAGCTCTTGGATCAAGAGCTAAAACATGTCTCTTCACCAAGTTCCACAGAGAAAGCCAAAAGAAACATTCATCACACAGTCTTGCAACCAACAGTCTTTGGCATTCATCCTCTGTCATGAACCTCTTGATCAGTCAAGATTATACCCTTCTCAGATTGTTTGCTCTGGGCCTGCTGAGGTGGTTCCTCTCTTGTGGACACCTCCATGAGAGCCAGACACCAGCCTGCTGACATCTTCATGATTCATTTATAAGCACATTCAAATCAATACAGTTAACATTCAGGTAATACAAACTTGTGTAAAGAAGTTCACATGACATTTCAAAATAAAAAAGAAAAATCAAGAAATAGATACTTGAGACCCAAACTCTGGGGAAATGAGATTTCATTTTTTCTTCCCTGGTATTATTATTCTCTGCTTTCTCTCTTGATCTGTGTGGTTTCAAAACTCTTATTTCATGGAAATATTCTCGCCCTTGACTCCTGCCCTCCAGCCTCGTGTTTCTTTCTGTTTTGCAGAGCCAGTGTGGGCTGTGGGAGGCAGGTGCTTCCTCAGGCAGTCCAGAGGGCACTGTAATTTCAGTAGTGACTCAGCCCAGAGTGAACCCCGCAGGGTAGGGCTGGCAGTGACGTCTGACCTAGTCACAGCTCTGCACACCCACACTGGCTTTGAACTGTGCTCTCCACAGTGAGTGATCTGCACCAGGTGAAAACGAGGTGTGGCAGCCCCCAATTTTTATTGTCTCTCTGCTTTTGACATCTTTAACTTCTGAGGACCCTTCCTGTGCAGCTCCAGACTCAAGCTCAAAATCCCATGCTATCTTCATGGGAGAACTAACAAACTAACTACTCCCTGCTCCTGAATGGTTTGCAAGGCCTGAACATTGCTTTTCCAACATAGATTGATCAGTATTTCCACAGGGGAGGAAAATAATGGTCTATAATCATACTCGGACTACTACTCAAGGGTACCAGGAACAAATAGCATCAAAATTTTTCTCAAATGAAATGAAATATAAATTCTCGCTCTCATTCTGCCACCCACAGCTTCCTATTTCAGGCACACCAGCATAGAAGTTCCCACAGCCACTTTCTTTGAATGGTTCATTAATAAGAATTTTTATCTCATACACAAAATATGTGATTAATCGTACCCTGCATCTTCTCAGAAGACATGTGAATTGCTTGTTTGCACTATAGAAAGGGAGAGAAAGGTCTGTGTTTGGAACTGTTGCCTTGGCTAAATCTTTATATATGACAAATTTTTTTCCCACTGTGTTAATTTGTTTGTTTGCTCAAAACCACTAACCTCTGGGGAAAGGCGTTTGTTGGCTACCACGGTATTATTTAGTGCAATGTCTGTGAGCACCCTATGATGGTGATAAATACAATACTAGAGTAGCAACAGCAATCCTGTAATTGAAAGAGTCATCAGGGACAACTGTAATAAAAACTGGCAGCAGAGACTCCTGGATTACCTAGGCTGAACTTTTTCACCTTATAAGGACTTCAGAACACACTCCAGGAAGAATTTTGAGGTGTATTTGCGTTTAACTTCTCTACACATTGCCCAGAAGTACCAAAAGGGAGCCTACAAGAGACATAGAGAGGGAAGTGTAGTGATAGGACAAATGGTGATGGCTTTTTACCCTGAAAGAGGGTGAGTTTAGATTAGACATTAATAAGAAATTCTTTACTGTGAGGGTGGTGAGGCACTGGCACAGGTTGCCAGGGAAGCTGTGGATGCCTCATCCCTGGAAGTGTTCAAGGCCAGGTTGGGGGGGGCCCTGAGCAACCTGGTCTAGTGGAAGGTCTCTGCCCATGGCACAGGGGATGAAACTGGATGATCTACGAGGTCCCTTCCAAACCATTCTATGATTCTATGAAGTCAGTTACTGCTAACAGCAGCTGAAAAACCCACGTGATGCACAGTCAATTTTTTAACCTGATCACTTAAAATATTCTCTGTGGGTTTCTTTTTGTGCTTACTTTGTCTCCCATCAGGAGTTCATGCAAGTTTCAAAGAACCTCAAGCGTCACTTGAGGCTTGCAGGTGAGCAGAAAACTTCATGACCATGCTGGTCTACTTTGGGAAGTAGTTATCAAGTTAAGAAGAACATCTGTTCTCTAAATATTTTCTCTGCCCACTGTTTTCAGTTGACTTTAGTAACTCAGTGTGAAATAATTAGCCCAGAAGCTTCATCAGGATGCAGAACTCACACCATAATTCTTAGGAATAATAATAAAAAAAAAGAAATTAGAGAAGACTGTCTCCAGTGTTACTTCTACACAGCCAAGAGCAGGGAGTCAAAGTGTCTGCTTCTTTCCTGGAGGCTGAGATAATTGTATTGTGTGATCTTTATGGCATCTGCCAGCTAGGTGAAATAATAACCCCGAGCTGCTCCTGCGCCCTTCTGTGATCTCATGGGCTTAGCGCCACGCAAGCTCTTGTTTTGACTCATGCGGAAGAGGGTTAGTCCCAGTCTCCATCCTCTGCACTGATCACAAAGCAAGGGGAAAACAACAAGGCCTGAACACATCATTTATGGAAGACTGCCAGGGTTTCCTTTCACTTGAGATTGCAGTGCTTGGAGTTAAGGAGTTTTATTGCTACCACGTCAACATGGGAATCCTTTGGTCTGTGAATTCATTCATCATCTCAGCATTTCCCCGCCTGGAGTTATGTCCTTCAGCCAAGCCAATCTTTTGAGTATTTCATAATGCTGCAATTATCACTGTCTCTTACCATCAAAGCAAGAACACAGTGAGAGAGCCTGCACAGGTAACCACAGGAATTGCTTGGGAGAGGCAGGAGAGCCAAGTTTGGTGAGCAGTGCTGAGTGACATTACCTCCTGGAGGGGCTTCAGCTGCCTTCCCAGAGAGTAGTAAACACATCTTCCCCTCTGGCAGAAAGGAGTTATCAGTAAATGTTACCTATTCCATCTGCTATTTGTGAGCCTAATACAAACTTTGAGGTAACTTCATAACTCAGACAGAAAACTTAATTAACTTGTAGTGGATCCAGTTAAAGGAGGGAGGGCTGAGCACAAAGCAGAGAAAAGCACCACAGATTGAATTTTTAAAGGTAATTAAGTGATATTTCCATGGCACTGAGAGCAGTAAAAGTAATTTCCAGAAGTAACTTAGGTCTGTGAAGCAAAGTCTCAATGATGTGTAAGGCGATATCAATTGAGTCACAGCTTGAGGTGGATTTCAGACCTCCATAACATGCAGGACATGCAAATAGTGAAAGAACACACAATAAAATCTGAGCCTGGGCCCCCAATTAATGCCAGCACTATTAAACTTAGCAATCTGCATTTTATTTTTTTTTCCTAAGGGATTCACCCCTTTACTCTTCCAGAGCAGGGGGGGCAAAGAGCTGATTCGGTGCAGGAGGGTACAGACAGTACTTCAGATAAATTGTTGCTAATTGCCCAATGATCCACCAAATCCAGTTTGTTTCAAAATACAAAGGCAGAGTGATCTTTTCAAACAGTGAGCCAACTGGTAATGTTGCAAAGTATTTACCTTGGAGCTGAAACTCTTTGGGAAGGAAATGCAATTTATTTTTGTATATCCTTTAAATATCTTGAGATATCCCTATCATCTCCAAAGGCCCCTTGGAGAGCATTCCTGTATGTGTCTGCACCAAAGGAAAAATGCGGTACATGAGAAATAACACAATCACTCAGGCAACAAGGCTATTCAATAGAACATTAACTCCTCAGTAATGTTAGGACAGGTCTGCAACATAAAGCATGACTCTCTTAACAAAATGATTGTAGATTTAAAAAATTGTCATAGGAACATCACAATATGACCACAGGGTGAGATTTGTAGTAAAAGAATCTTAAAACCGTTTTGAGAAAGATTCTCACTGAAAACCTCAGACTACAGAAAATTTGCTACATTTGTGGAAGTATTTGGTCCTGATTTTCAGAGACACTGCTTTCACAAGAGTTTCAGTTTCATGGCTTTTCTACTGTGGATCATGTATAAGGAGCAAGAAGACAAAATGATTCATCAAGATTCAGCGCTATGAAATACCGGAGAACTGCACACAGTTTTCCAGTGGAAGAGAGGCCAGACTCCCTGAAAACCTTTTGTATGAAACCCCTGCTAGAACAGAGATTCTTTGCAAAAGGTCAGCCCCTGAGAGATACAGGCTGTTGCTGAAGAGGAACACCCCAGCCAAGGACATGCAATAGGGAATGGGATGGAGCCATAGGTGGGGACATACATAGTTCAGGACTGCAGTGAAGTACATGAGCCAGGCAATATGATTTTGGTTTCAGGTATAAAGACTCAAGTCCCTTTCAAATCATCCTGCTGCTTTAAGCACATGCCTGAAGCCCTGAACAAATCCCACCTGGGGCAATGATCCAGATCCTGGTAATGGCAGTGACATGAGAAAAGTACTGTATGCCTTGGACAGGAGTAATTTTATCAGGAAATTGATAACAAAACCCAAACAATATCCCTAAAATCTGAAGCTGTCAGAATATATTTTATTTCCCTGGGAAATTAACTGTTCATGAATGCTTAGAAAGTTCCAGGTATTTTCCCAACCCCACAGCAGCAATTTCCATATGGCACACAGGCCAGACCAAAATAAGCAGTCACATATCTTTGCTCTGGTTCTGAACAAATCTGGCAAAATCCATCTGGGTGTCTACTTTCCCATATAGGCCTACCACATGCAGTTGGCTTCATTTGCAAACCCCATGCATTTCTGGGGGTCAGATAAGGCTGACTCACAACATAAATCCAACTCCAAACATGTCAGTAACTTGAATCAAATGCATTTTCTCCTAACAAGAGACTTATGGTTACAGGCTGAAGGATTCCAGTGCACGCAAGGGGAAGTCAGATCTGTGGTGGGAATCGTGAGCAGCACACTTCTGGGCAAGAAGGGCTGGAGATAGTCAACCTAGGAAGCCTCTGCCCATGTGGAGGTTATTTCTGCATCTGGCAAAAAATGCTGGGGGAATCTTCAACATGGCAATGCTGAAGAATCTTCAACATGACAGATTTCTTCTTTGCAGAGAGCCTATCAAGCACCATCCCCTGGTGAAGAAAAAATTCTCAAGTAGCTGCGAAGCACCCGATAAAAGGTCAATATTATTACAATAGTCAAGGATGCATTGGAGACACCAGTTTTATCAGCTCAAAAGGCCTACAGTGTAGTTTTTATAGGAAGCACCAAACATTCTGGTGCCTGGAAGAATTTTGAGCCAACGAAAGTATGTGGGAACGTCACTGAAATTTCCAGCTCTTTGCTTTTCAAATCCCTCTTTTGTAAACTGTGGATGAAGTTTCTCTAATTGACCAAAGTGTTTGGAGAACAAGGTGGTGTTTATGAAATACTTTGAAATTAGAATGGTTGAAGTATTATTTTATAGCATTCATCTTTTTACTTCTTGGAAATCGTTGTCCTATAACAAGACTTCAAACATTCTTAAAAATAGTTTCTCTATATTCATGTAGCTGTTCAAAATGAATGCATGCATAAATTCAAGCTGGTCAAGAAAGATGAAAGTTTGTGGACAGATCTTCATCTAGACCATTAAATGGCCACTGTTTCAGGCAAAGCTCTTGAGGCACCCATATTACTCTATGATTTTAATTCATGGCCCTGATTGTGTCTGTTGACAGCATTACAGCATGGATAGGCAAGGCAGTAAAATTTCCCTCTGAATATTCTTGGGAACAGGTTGCAGAAGCAGCATGAACTAATGAAATGAGAAAGAAAAATACCTCTGAGTGATTGCCCATACAGAATTTCCCCAGGTTCTCACGGGGGCATTTTCATCAGAGAGAAGAATCTTGGGTCTGGGGTATCTGAGCTGGTCATCCACCCTGCAGGCTCAACCAGATGCTGCACACCATCCATCAGAAGCATATATGGGCTTTTTAGGAACATAGAGGATGTCTAAAGGATGTGGATGTGTTGGGATGAAAATGAAGCTACCAATAGCTGACACCAAGAAAAAAATCAATAATGCCTTTACGAAGTAAAAACTCAGACAACAGGAAATTCATTACAGCCTACTGCTGTCTGAGGGAAAGGATCAAAACAGCTCATCTGGCTTAAAGGCCATGTAGCTAATGCTTCTTGAATTTTTTCTGCCAGACAATGTACCTAAATATCAGATTTTTTTATCTGTCCCACATACATGGCTAATTAAAAATAGCTGTGGTGCTGTGAGACATCTATAATTGGCCTTGTCTGAAAGCTCTGTATTCTCCTGGTAATTACAATTATTCTCCCATTGCAACCAACTCCACCTTCACTAGATCAGCCATTTATTTTCTGAGCTATTAGGACCCTGGCTGAAAACATGAGAACTATTCATTTTCCATCCTTCTCTTTCACACTGTGGTATACAAGAAACTTCTACATACTCTTTGGTTTTCATAAGACATTTTATTCTTTTAACTCAGAGCAGACTTCCTCCAATAATGTATGCATTCAAGGCAAAATCCAGCTCCTTTTGGATGGCAGGATTCAAATGCAAAATAACTATTTGCTTCTCTCTTTTTTTCCCCCGTAGTTATGGCTCTCCCTACAAAGTGCTGTTAGACAAAACCCTTAAAGCTGCAACATGTAACAACCACTGAAAATGTCCAGAATCGACATCATCCCATAGTCTTAAATACACGTTGGACCTTCAATTCATGTAAGAACAAAGCATTCACATGAATGTCATAGTAACAATTATTGGCATCACTCTGCTTTTGAGGGCTTCCTTTGAAACAGATTTTGCAGACAGATCCAAATTTGGCATCAGTGCCAGCTCACAGACTTCATTAGAAATAGCCTTATTTACTATGCCTCATGGAGAAGAAAAAACGCCTGGGGCTGTGGACACTTGTAAGCAAAGTGTCAAACTTTTAAAATTAAGAAGCAAGGCAGGTGTTCCTGAGAATTTCAGAGTAGATTATTTTGGTAAAGACACATTATGCAGAAAGGCATGTATGGCAATCTGAATTCCTATTTGGGAAGCAGCAACTAAAGCAGGGGAATGACAATGCTGCTTGGTCACACTGGATCTGGGCACACTTCAGGGTTAAAATAGCCAGAGTACTCTAAGTTAAATAAAAGTAATATACTATAAAACTTCACTGAAAAATGAACTTTCGTGGAAGGGTAAAGTGATTTACAAATTTGGAACAAGATCATAGGACAGTTTAAGTTAAAACCAATGGGGGGAAAACTGGGATAGCCAAAACAATTATGTTTATATCCTCAAATATCCATTTGTTGTTTTTTTTTTTAATTTTTAAAATAGTCTAAAAATAATTTTTAAAAGGAATTAAATGAATTTTGATGAAATGTAAATGCCTTAACAAAACTTGTTTGCTGCCAAAATGTTTTATGCAGTCAAAACAGTTTTGTTTTCTCTGTTTATTTTACTAAGAAAAAGGGAAATTAATTGCTTCTATTTATGCTTTCAACATATGAAAATAAGCAATTTGCAGTGTGTTCCGGAGTCACCAGTCAGTGTCACATCTTGTGACTTGACATGACTCACCCACATAAGGTCCAGTGGTTTCTGACTGGCTGCTGCTGCAATGACAGTGCTCACCAGTTCCCACTCCTAACTCCCTGAACTCCCAAGGGAAAATACAACTTCCCACCCATACATAAAGCCCTCCACTGTTGCAGCATTTCCCTCCTCAGCCTTACACTTGCAGTAACAATACTATTGTAATCTGAACATGTGCCTACAGTGACAGAAGATAAGGCTGTTATTAAGCTGGTTTTAAACACTTTAAACTCTCATTCCTGAGAGTTCCTCCCTGTGCTTCACGAGTTTATTTTCATTCTCTTGCCAGCCATGCCTGCTGCAGTGGCCCTGAAGCTGCTAGCAGGAAAATGATTCATGGGGTTGCCTACCTCTACTTCAAAAGAGATTACATTCATTACCTTTGTGCCACCCTTTTTCTCTCTTGCTGAACCACATCTTGAAGGTGAAAAAAGGAAATGCTGTGCCTCATGCTGCTGGCTGGCACTGAGCAGAGTGGGTCCCTTGGTCATGGCTTTGAATTCACCACAGGGGCTCCTATGTGGCAAAAAGCTCCTCTGTAAACCAGTGCTGGTCTGTGGGGGAACTGTGGGAGGCAAAGGGGAAGAACAGTGACTTCCCCATTGGGATTTCCTTCTGTGAGAGCACCTGCAGAAGGTGCTCAGCACCAACCAGCTTCCTAAAGCACCTTTTGCAGGCAGTGATCAGAGCCCTGCTGCCCACCATGGCTGCCAGGGATGCTCACTTTAGCAAACCACAGCTGCTGTGTGCCATCCACCAGTTGTGACAGCCTCACCCCAAAACAGGCATCTCCCAGCAGGCTGGGATGCTCACACCTTCCTGCTGCTGAGCTTTTTTCACCTGTGCTGTGATTGCCACTGCCTGCTTCCACCCTCTCACCTTTTTCCTGGCTCAGTCCCAGGGCTCTGTCGGTGACATTGAGCACTGACCTGCTTGGCCCTGCTGCTGCTTCACTTCCAGCACTGCTTGTGCCTATTGCAAATGAGCACAGTTAGGGAGGAATCACATGTCAGAGCAGCAGTCTAACCGCCTACACCTCCTTTTTCTGTAGTTTTTCCTACACCATGCTCCTCCAGCGCATTACTGAGAGGCTGGAAGAGGGACAGGCATTGCAGCAGACATGGTGGCAGCAGCCCTGGGAGCTCACACCCGCCTCTGCCCAGCACTGGCACAACGTCTGAGCTTTGGCTTCCATGTCTCTAGGCTGGAGCTGAACACCTGGGTTGCACTGCAGAGGCTACAGCTGGGCTTTTTCAGCCCTTTCGGCAAGAAGACCATAATGCAACAAAGAGCATCAATGTGATTCTGTCAATTACTTTCTGCATCTCAAGCCTAGCAATGTAGAAAATCTTTTTTCAGCAGCTTGCCACAAAGTGTGACTTTTCAGATCACTATATTATATCAGTAAAATGTCATTACTAACATTAAGTATGTACATTCCTTAAAGGGAGACATAATGGACAGGGATAACAGTATAAATCAGGTTTAAAAAACAATTTCAAAATCAGCACATACTTGAGTTTTTTCCTCACTGGTGTACCTCCATCACTTTTTCACTGGGATATGCTTCTTGCCAGGCACTGCCACTCGTTTTTATTTTATTCTTGTATTATAGTAGCTGAAGGGACAGCCATTGTCCTTGGCACCGTCTCCTGAGCTCTAGAAATGTGTCGTATTTCAGAGACTCTTATCAGCTCTGCATTGAGTGGTCCTTAAGCCAAAGTCCCACTTTGAAAGGGAAATATGTCAATGCAAATGTGCTGCCTTAGCATCTCAAGATTTTCCAGCTAATCTCTCAAAAGGTACCAGAACCACAGCCTCAAGAACCCATGGATAAAGTATATAGGGTTACAATGAGTGCCTGGTAGCTTCTTTTTCATTATCCCAGAAAACAGATAAATTCTTTCCTAGCTTTGGGCTTGAAGAGTTCACAGGAATTATCACAGAAGTATAATTCCTATTCTCAAGAAGGAAAAAAAGAAAATCCAGCCAAGCAAACCTGCACTGGCAGTCAACTAAGAAATGCAAAGAAGATTAGACACTTCTTACACTTTCTGTGCTTTTTCCAGATGCATAATCACCTTTTTGGATGAATTTTTTCTTCACTACTATAAGCTGTTTTCCTTGCTACAATGTACACATCTGTATCTCCCGATCGACTTGTCATTACCCATAAACCTTACGAGACTGTGTAGTGTTATTTTGCGTGCTGGCCAAGAAGCCAAACCACTCCTGCCTCTGAGCATCACTCTGCAATCCTTCTTGAGGAGACACGGCATTTTCCAAGGCCTGGGATGAGATGCCGAAGAACTGATGTCACTTGCCTGAGCCGCCAGGCCCTTCTTTTCCTGTTTCTCTTCACTTAACAAACTCCTGAATCATTCCAGCTCCACCATGTGACTCACAGCTTCCATAAAGAATTGGAAGCAGGAAGGATCCAAGAGCAATAAAAACAGAACCTGAAAGTATTGGAATGAGATCGGTTACCTTGGTGTTTTGTTGTTTTTTTCTTAGTTTTCCATAAGGGAATCTGCTCTTTACAAAGAAAAAAAGAAAAAGTCATCTGCTTTATTTAGCAGGAGTTAGCAATGAATGCTTTGCTTCCTGCAGTGGGCCAGGTTTATGTCACCAGCTTCATGTATTCTTCAAAGCCTCATACTGAAGTTGGGATGAGAAGATTCTAAGCTGGTTTGACTGAATGCTAGACAGAGGAATAAAGTTCCTCTGATTGCTTCATGTTGGGCTGCTGTAGGTATTCATTCAAATACCTCACTTGGAACAGAATAATCCCCATGCATCTTCCCATTAATACCTAACAAATATTAATTAATTTACCTTCAAACAATCCACAATCCTGTGAAGTAGAAACTTTGTCTATTTTATCTCTATTTTACATAGGGCAAAAATAGATATTAATGCCAACATGGCCAAGAAGTCTGCACTAAAAACATGAGTAGAATGAAGGGGCTGCATTTTCTCATCTGTTATATGATGTATATTCAACTGAAAAGGTTAGCTGGATTATCTAATCCTACACATAAAACTGTGTTATCTAAGCACCAGGGGCAGGAAGAGGTATCATGGAGTTTTGGCACACTATAAAAAAGTGTGGGAATAATATTGCAAGGAAGCAAACAAGCAAGGAAAGAAGTGGAATTCAGGGCCAAGCTTCTCACCAACCACTTAACAAGCTGCACTCCAAGAATCATTCAGTCTTGTGAGATTTAGCCTGCCTATTGCCCGCTCTACGTGACTCACTCTATTGGCACAGTAGATACCAACATGTGAAGTTACTACATATTTGGGGCAAGCTGAGAGTTCTGAGTTGTCCCATGCCACAAACAACCTCTAATTAATTTACAAAATGAAGATTTTATTGATCATGTTACATGCAGAGCCCAAATGAGCCAGTACTGGTTTCTTGGGACACTGTGGATTCATCTGGTCACTGTATCTTCTGGACAATTCACCTCTGGATGTCTCACACAATCTCTTCTGAATCTCTGTTGTGTTACCAGTGTCTGTGTTGCCAAATTGGATTAGCTGGCCCACAGCACATTTATGATATGTGCAACCAAGGAAATAGTTCCAAGACTGGCAGGCCTGTATTTGTACAGCAGAACTGTCACGGTGGGAGCACACTGTGTGCAAAGCAGCACTGCATGTGGAGGGCTGTGCCTGAGGTGCAAATTTCCTTTTGAATACCTTCAAATCACCCTGGAGATTGTTAACGCACCCATGATTGCAGCTCTGTTGCCCACTGCTACAGGTTCTGGAACAAAATGTGATCAGTGTCTGAGTATCTCTAATAAATGTCTGCTAGGAAAGAGCTCTCCCTGAAGTGGTTAAAAGGTAAAAAGAAAAGTATATCAAAATAATAAAGAAGCAAGAAAAAAAAGTAAAAAATCTCTACAATTTGGATTCATTTAGCACTGAGGGCTATTTTTCATTAATTTTGCCCCTGAATGTTTTAAGGCGTTTCTTTCCCTTCCAGCCCCCCAAGATCAGGGGATCTGCCATTCAGGTCTCTAGTGCCTCAGCTGCTCATGGCTTGGTCGTTACTAATGAGTTAGACCTGCTCCATTCTCTACAGAAAGGCACTACCCTTTTCATCTTCTAAGTTAGTTTTTCTGCCAAACTGTAGCACTGACACCCTCTGGGTGTGATTGAGACAATTTTCTCATCCACTTCAATGAACCTTGACTCTGCTCTAGGAGGATAATTTCTTCCCACAGCTTCTGGGAACATCAAGTGAAATTGGACTGTCACTTACTGAATCCCATTCTTCTGGCTTTTAGGGCAGACTAAGTCTCCAGTGTACTATATCTCTTTTCATTTCTTTCAGCCTGTGTCAACCTACTCTTTTAACTCTGTTTTACTTCCACAACACAAAATAATATGCCTTGGCCTCATATGTGGTTGGAAATTCACCAGTATGGCTTAATCTGACTGTAAAAAGCCATCCCAGACTTCCCTTGTATAGAAGTCCTCAGTTATACAGAAGAGCTGCTCTCATGAATATGCCACTGCCTCTAGCAACTCTGCTGGCTGAAAACCTGGCAGGGAAATATCACCATTAGAGCAGGTAGCAATATCTGTTCAAATACCCATGAATTCTTCACATTCTGAAGGAATCTGTTCTCCTTTACAATTGCCCCCAACACCCTGGAAGAGCAGATTCTCTGCTCCTGTAAATCTATCCCAAGCAACATGAACAGAAAAGTTTTGTGGGTTTCTCTCCACCAAAAATCTTTATGGGAGGCAAATCCTGGATCTGACTTCATTGGGATATCTGAGTTGGGCCAGGGCCAAAAAAATCCTTCCCAGCTTGTCCTTGCTGCTTTTCCTGCCCCGGAGCAGGTATGTGCTGTCCTCAAAACGTATCAGGCCCATCTCTAGAAGTATAAGGATATTTCCCCTAAGGCAAACTTTCAAACCAGGAAATGTTGCAACCCTTATAAAAAGAGAATTTAAAATTAGGAAGAGAAACTCCAGATGAAGAAGGAAGAAATCTGCTGGATGTGTATCTCACTGTCATCACAGTATTATCTCCAAGACAACTTTTCAGCACAGTAACGGCAGGAAGACAGAACAAGCAGGCACATTCCATCCAGGCCACTAATACACATGCCCACACCACTCTTTCCCATTCATCACCTCAGTGAGATCCATCTTAAAAGCAGTCATGAATCCAACTTGTGGAGCTACTGTTCGAATGTGTAAAACCCATTTAGTAATTTCAAGCTTAAATTTATTCCTGGTCATTTGTATTCTAAGGCATCCATGGCTCCTTTTCTCCTCTCTGGTATTTACCCGCCTGATACATTTCCAGACAGCAAACATATCCCATTTCTGCTTTTGTTTTGCAACGTTAAACAAATCATTCCCTTTAAGTTCCTACTGTAAAGCAGGATCCATACTCTGCTGATCTCACTTTCTCACTGCCCTTTTCTGCATCTGCCGGCTTCAATTCACCTTTCTGCAAAGACAGTGGTCAGAACTATGTGTGGTATTGGAATTAAAATTAACTACCTCAAAATAGAGAGTAAAAGGACCACTTTTGAGGAGCAGCTTAAAACTTGTAAAGAAAACCCCAACAAGATTTATAGCATACATTGTAACTAAACTCTATATCTACGGAAAAAGACTTGCAGAACAGCACTATGTGGCTCTTCTGCCCAAGTTATATCTTGTATAACTGTGTCATAATTTGATACCAGTCTCAAAAAGAGGTTGATAGAAAATAAATTGTAAGTTTTATGGGATTTCCATTGTGTCATGGTAATATTGCTTCTGTCCCTGAACCAGGGATTTAGGGCTTGAGGCAAAGATTGAGATCTCAAGTGAGAGCCTATGCACTGATTTCAGCAGGCAGAAAAACAGCTCCAGGGGAGTTATTTTCTTATTTTGGAACCAGTGAACCTTTGCAAGTCCACAGAATTTCCCTTCTTGAGGCAGAAGCAGAGTATGGGCCGTGGCCTGCTGAACATCAGGCTGTACATCCTTGCAGCCCTGGTGTTTGCCACTGACCAGGGTGCATCCTACATTAGCCCTGATGCAACCCCTGCAAGCAGCCAAAACTATTTTCTGTAGCCTTCTGACCACAGAGTGTTTCCCTGGAGCAAAGTTTGTGCAGTCCTTCCCTATGAGCATCCTTGGACATGCACAGAAGCTCTCAAAGACAGATTATTAAAAACCTTGGACATATTTTCTCAGTCTGGATGTAGAAATACCCTCATAATGAAAAGCAAAATGGCTCTACTCAGCAATAATTTCAGTGACTTTGTTTCCACAGCCCCAGGAAGGATTCCTTCAGTTCTGAAGGTAGCACAATGCAACCGCAGCAGATACTATCAATTTGCGACATTAGGAGTCCTTCCAGTTCGTCTCCTGATGACATTCTGTTTTGCATGGATGTATTCTCCAAACTGGGAGAGGGGAGAGCCAAGAGATTTCTACTGTCATCTGATTTTTGTCCTTTACACCACAGTGCCAGCAACATCTTCTGACTATTGGCCAGACCTTCTCTGTAGGCTGTTTTTTGAAATCATCAGAAACAGAGGGAATTCTTCCTTATTTGTAACAGAAATAAAAAGTTCAGAACAGAAAAATGCTTCATGGCTAACTCAAGCAAATGCTTCACTTCAGCATTTTCTGTTCTTAGGAATAGTTATTGTCCTCACTGGACCAGGTTAATTCCCATTGTACACCATTTGTAGGCTAGATTTATGCACACATAGTTTACTGTCCTACTCACACACTACAAAGAGGAACAACATCCATGGGTTTTAACTTTAGTACTTTTCAGCCTTTCTAAGGTCTGTGGTTCATGCTTAGTTTGGTTCATATGACAATGGGAACAAGAAATGTTTGTTTCTAGGTATTTTCCTTTGGAGCTATCCAAAATATACAAACTGTTTGCAGCACAGAAGCTCATCTGCCTTTGAGTGTAAAGTAAATTCAAGCACGCCCACAATGTGCCTGTGTGCTCCAACACTGTTACTTATGCTAATAAATTGTGAGAGAGCTCCTTGGCAGGAATGTAGCCTGCTCCAACTTTCCCAAGCAGCTTCTGGACCCGTTTTGGTAGCGGGATTCTGCCAGGAACCACACCCAAGCAGCAATTTGCTTGCAGCCACCTAGCACAGGCCAACCCAGTCCACCAGTGTAGATGCAGGCTGCTCCAGGCCAGTTGGCCTCACTGCCAGGGACCATTCCCAGGCATGTTTAATAAAGTGGTACAAACCCAGCCTACGTCCTTTTAACAAAATTACGAACTCAAATCAAGTTGTCACAGAAAAGCTGCTCTACATATGGTTTTAATAGCGTGCTATTTTGTAAGTGTCTGGCATTTTCTAGGCTCACTACACTTCTCCTGTGCTCCAGTTAAAAACACTGATACAATTTCACAGTTAATAGTGGAGTTGCCAAACTCCAGCAAGGCTGTGATGAACTGGCTCCTTTGGGACAACAAGGGTAGAAGAACCTAAAAGAAGATTTTCTTAGGTCAAGTTTGGCCATGACCTAAGTTGCAATCATTGAACATTTTCTACATGTGACAATCTCATTATAATTTTCTGCTGTGTCACTGCAATTACCTTCCACAGCCAGGCACTATTTAAAATAATACCAAGAAAGCAACTGCTCTCCTATTGTGCAAGCAAAGTTGGAAACACAGTTGTGATTGACTGGAGGTTGGCAAACTCCTAACTCTATTTTTAACATCAATCACAAGATCTAGGGTGCCCCATTAAATTACTGAAATAAATATAAAAATTTCTTTCCTTCAAAATCAGCATGCAGTGACTCCAGTTGGACAAAGATTTCTAGAGGTCTTCAGTCCAACCTCCTGCTCAAAGCAGATGTAGTAAAACTTGCTCAGGGGCTTGTGCAGCTGTGGTTTGTAGATCCCTATGGGTAGAGATTGTACAGCTTCTCTAAGAAAGCATTCCAGTGTTTGACCACCTTCACAGTAGAGAAATTTCCTTATACAGAGTCAGAATTTTCCATGTTGCAGCATAATAACAACCCAAAACTCTGCCGGGGGCAACTGAAAACCCCTAAAGCCAACCAAGAACCCTTTTGGGGGGGGGGGGGGGAGGGAACTGGGGGTAACTGGAAACTCTTGGAGAACTTCTAGGAGCACCTAGGGGCAACTGGAAGTAACTGTGAACCCCTGAGGACAGCCCAGAACTGTGCTGAAGCAGCCAGGGATAACTGGAACCCCCTGAGGGTAACCCAGAATACCAGACATGTGCCTGGTGTGTCATGAGCACTGAAATCATAAGAGCCAACAAAGATTTTATTCTACTCTATATGGCCAAATGAGCCAAATTTAGATTGAACTGTGACCTTAATTCACAGTAGTCTCATATCTCAAGGGCAAAACTTAAACAATTTTTTTTTCAACACAAGATCTAATAGATATTTGTAAAATACCGTAGAATGCAACATTGACAATGCACAGCTTGACAGCTAAAAGCCTGCCTCTTACTGTTTCCCAATTTAGATATAGATAAGCAAGGCCCAAACAGGCATTCCCCTTCTTGTGTTTTTATGTATCTACACAATACCAGCTATGCAGATGAGCACCAATTAACACCAATCAAAATATGCAGTATTCCTCACCAGAGGAGTTTTATGAGACATGATTTGGCCTTCAAAGCAATTGCTCCAATCCCCTCATAAGGTCAGCAGAGCTCAGTTAGGTTCATCATGATTGATGATAATTCTGACTGCTTCCATTAGAAGGCTTGCTATACTATGAACAGTCAGGAAAAAAAAAAACCTCCACTGTGTTCATCATGAGAAGTTCTACACCATTTAATAAAAGACAAACCCATCAGACCTATGTGTCACGAGAGCTATCCACCACGCTAAAGTGGCTTGCTGGGTCAGGGCAGGAGATGATGACACCATTCACTGAGCATTTAGGGCAGTGTAGGCACATCCCATCGCATGATTAAGCCCTGAGAGAGGCATTGAGGATTAATTACAGGATCTTTTTTCTTCTTTTAACAAAGGTTCAAAACCTTGTGACACAAGATAGACTGCGCCTGACTACTACTGAATTCAGTCTTGTACAAGCTGCCAATTAATTTTATCATCCTGTCCCCACCTTTTGCAGTGACTCACTGTGACACATTTGTCGGGGGAATGGTCACATATACGGAAATACACACACAGGGCAAACAGGCACAGTATTATTAAAAAGGGAGGTCAAATTATGGTTCCATTACCCTTGACAGCATCTCTTTAAAAGGAGTTGAAAACTGAAACAACAAACAACCAAACCTAACCTCCAGCTAAAAATAGGAGCTCTTCAGCTGAGCTCTTTTGTACCAGAGTAAATATTAATAGATTGCTCAGAAATCCTGAATTATGGGGGGGTTTAATGGAGGTTGATAAGTTCTTAACTAAAATATTGCTAATGTGTACTATGATGAGGCTTCTCCACCATTTACCACAGGGGCCACTGTGTCACTAGAGGGTTTGCAGTCTCTACAACCATGGATAATTAATGCTACACAATGTAAACTTCTCAGACAAAAGCAAATGATCATTCCTGGAGCTTAATAGCAAAGTAAGTAGGTAAATAAATAAATAAAACCTACAGCTTTCAAATTTCTGTCACTTCCATCAGGAAAGTTTCCAAAGAATAAAATGCAGAGAGAAAGATCTATTAAAGACAAAACATGAAAGCAACAACAGTGTGTTTTTGACTACCATCCATCTGCAACTATAAGTAATGAAGGATTTAGAGCAGGGGGACAGTGCACTCAAATTTTTAAAATTGCCTGATTTTATTTAAGAATTTCCAGTGTTCATTTTTAGACTTTCCACCAGAAAATAAATGGCTCAATATATTATCAAAAAACTGTCAAGAAATGACCAAAAGAACTGTAAATTTCTTCATCAAAGGCTAAGGAGAGCTCACTGGTGACAGTAGACAACCCAGAGGCTGTTTAAATACTCAGATGCTAAATCCTGTGGAGAAACAGTGGGTACTACATGTTACTTGTAGCATTAATAAACAATCACTTTTCCATACAGCTTCATCCTGACATTATTTTAGGGCACAGGATTTTACAGGAGCCAGCAGCGTCTTTCAAGTTGCAGTGTCAATTCAGGGAATGGACATATTTGGCTCCAGAGCTTGGAGGGAGAGAGGAGAGCAACAAGGACCAGAGCCAAGGCTAAGCCTGGACATCTCTGGACTCAGCATGCCCATAGTTCACATCTGGAGCATTTGTTCACCTCCACTGCAGGACTGGAGAAGTCCTAACAGTTTCAAACATGCAAGATCTGGTATTAATCCCAATGACTTTTATCGTTCCATTACAGAATGTCTTTGTTTATGACTCAATCCCAAGATATTTTTGGAAGCTTTTATTCTGACGATTCCAACGCATTCTTTCCCTCTTATGAAAACTTCAGTATTTCTTTGGGGTGTGGTATATAACTTGGATACAAATCTTGGCTGAGGGCTGAGGCTAACTAAGAAGAGTGGGAATGACATTTTGCAAGAGACAAAGCTTCTTAATTTTTCTCAGTCATTACTGTGAACACTTAAGGCACTTATTTTTGAAACAACAATCTAAAATACATGTCAGAAGGCTAAAATACACATTGCAAAGTGCTGATCCTTATAATACAAGATTTAGGAAAGTTCAGTGCAAGAAACTGGCTTTAAACCAGTAAATAAACAATGCCTCTTATTTTGTTTCAGATAGCTGGAGAGGGTAGCCAAGTAATAGTTCAAAACCAGAAAAAATCAAGTCCAACTTTTCTTATTTTGCTAATAAAATCAATGTATATTCATTCTTTTGAGTGAACACTTGATAATGATGATTCCTTGAAAATTTGTTACCTATAAATACAACATCTCTTCAACTTTGTGTATTATTACAGTCTCTCTGAGTAGCAGTCATTGTAGCAGTATGTGCCAAATGCTGTCCTTTGCCTCATAAATGGCAGCCTTCCAAAACTTTTGGCTATATATAACTACTGGAGTGCTTGAGGAATTTGGGGAATGAAAAATCTCCAGCAGAATAATTTGCTCAGGTCTGTAGTAGAAGCTTGAGCCCTATCACTGCATTTCTTAATTAATGGTAATCCAAGAGTATATTTTTTTACTTGCCTCTGCATTGTACATTACATGCACAGTTCAGCCAGACCATGGCTCCTGCACATCTCCTTTAGTGGCAGTGTTCATGTGAACCTCCATCAGATCCTGTACCCTTCAGAGCTATTCAATTCCACTACTTCACCACTCCCTTCAGTGGTGCCAGGACATTTACTGATTAGAAACTTGTGTTTGAACAAACCTCAGGTGGTCTAACTTTGCTCCAGGTTTTAAATCGGGATATTTTTAATACAAGTAAGTTCCTTGATCTGATTCATCATTATAACTACTGAAGAAAAAAACAAAATTGAGATTGATGGTGACGAAGGTGGCACTAGCATCAAGAATATCCATAGATGTTTTAAACTTTCTACCCAGGCCCCCAAACTTCTAAAAAGCTGCTTTAGGACAAAATTGGTGGCTTTATGCCCAAATTGATGTCTTTATCTGATCTGCTGGTGGAGCATATTGACATCTGTGGAGGCCTTGAATTATATGCAAGAGCAGCTTCCCAAGTAGGAGCCAGTAAAAGCATTCAAGGAGTTCATCCTTTGCCAGTGGTACTGGGTTCAGACGAAAACCTGATGATACGGAGGAGGGCTTTGCCTTCTCCTATGCTCACCCTGTGCCAGGCTGGGGCCATCCCTCTAGCCAGCAGTGGCCAGGAACTGGGCAAATTTTGTGTTTTCAGAAGTCATCAAACAGCAGTATGTAACAAGTTGTTCTGTAGAAGAAAATCTTCAGTTAGTATTTGAAAATTAGATATTTTTTAACTGTTCTCTCATTGCAGTTTCTCATACCATGACTGGACATTTGAAATTCTAACTGGATACCCCTGTATACACAAGAATAACTTCTATCTTCTTTATGTTACCTCTGAATTTTGTGATATAGAGACTTCATCTCAATCCCAGTGTGAATTTTAGGCCTCATGCTTCCCTATTAAAACTGCAGACGTAGCAGATGCAGCAGCAGGTGTAAAGTTTCAAACCATCTAGCAGAATGATACAGTTCTGAAATTTTTCCTTTTTTTCTCGGTTGTATTTCCCACTAAATGAGCAGAGTAAAGATACAAACCTCTGGTCTTCATTCCCTGGAATACACTCTATTTTCTTTCTTCTTCAAAGATGCAGTAAGAAAATCAGCTTCTTAACAGCCACGCAAAAACAACAGTTTCAAAAACTATCACTAGGAGATGCAAAGTCAGAGGCTTTTACCTGCAGGACAGTGAGTACACCATCCCCACCAGAACTTTATAAACCAGGCTAAAGTTTTTCATTGTTGTTCTGCCTTAACACTATCAAGCATGGGCAAGCACAGTGGAGCCAGCACATAATTAAGAAGTACCAAGTAAAAAGTTTCTGCAGATTTGGGGTTTTCTTACATGTCTAAATTTATTACAGAATTCTCATGTGTTTGTGTACTTGTGCAGCAGCTTAGCTGTGAGGATTTTGCTTGCTGTTCCCCACACCCTCACAGACAGGCATGCAGTAACTTGGGCTGAACATAAAAAGGAGTGCATAGGGAAAAGTTACAAGCTCATAAAATGTTAATGGCCATTTGCTTCTGTTTTTCAGTACATAACAACTAAATAGACTCATCTAGTTAATGCAATCCGAGGTTGTTCTGGTTTTGTGATATTGTTCTACTAAATCTCCACTGCATTATACTGGTGTGCACACAGTCAGCTACAAAATTTTCTGCTGTGATTCTCCCCAGCTAAAAAGTATTACAGCCACTACTGGCACCAGCAGAGAAGGGAAGGAGGTACAGCATATTGTTTAACAATGATGCTAAGCAAGTTAATAATTAGAATTTGCTATGGTCAGCTTCTTTCCCAAACACTTTATTGAAGTTTGTCCTTTCTGAAAGATTGTCTCTTGTCATATTCATGGAGAAGGCAGATGCACATCTGTGGTTTGCAGCCTTTCAATAAATAAGTTGTTATTATAAGTAAAATTTAACAACCTGGAGAAAGGAAGGGATGAACCCCCATTCTAAAGAAGCAAAAGAACTTTTCCTACTATGAGTATGTCACACACAAGACTTCTTGAATAGAACATCTGTTGCACATAATCTGATAGTAGTGGAGGTTTTAAACAGCGCAAAGAGATCCTAACACATGGGCAGATGTGTGGTTAAAGGCAGTGCACAGGATGATCCCCATCTTGTGCTACCCACTTCCTTAGATGGAAGAACAAAACCTCACCCCTGCCAGAGTGCTGTTTCACTGTCAGCTCACATTTGGACAGCATAAGACCTTATGGCTTGTTTTATTGAGTACCAGCCTTGTATCAGTCAACCTGAGCCTTTGTCCTTGTGAAATCATGCCAGAAAGCTGCTCGGGCCAGGGACAGATGTCCTTTGTTCCAGAACAGATGCGGCCTTGCTTTGTGCCTTTTCTTTCATGGCCTCTTGGCTGGGGCTGCAGTGGCACCCTGTCCCCTAAATTGCCGTGTCTGACATCTGCCATGGCAGCACAGGGACATCCCTCCTTGGATGCAGAGCAGCTGCATGAGCCATAAGGGCACTGCTGCTGTGGAAGCGCCAGGATCCACTTGCTGCTGCGGCTGCTGTGGCCCTAAGTGTGTGCAGTACAGGGTATGTGTCTGTGTTTTTGTGTGTGTGTCTGTTTCTGTGCGTGTGTTCAGTTCCCTTTCTGCCTTTCATGACTGCAGGAGGTGACACGCCCGTGATTGAAAGCTCTGACACCAGTGCTGAGGATGCAAAGCAGCAGGATGTGAGGAAGCACTGGGGCTACTGCAGCTGAGTCAGCAAGCCCCAGCTGCTCTCCTGCCTATTTGCCTTAGAGCAAGCTGCTGTCTGTGCTGCCAGCCCCCCAGTATGCCATGCTTGCTCAGGAAGTTAGAAAAGCAAGTAGAATGGTCTCAGCTCTCCCAGATATCAGAACTTATATCCCTAGGCTGGCTATTTCTGCTCTGAACTTTTCAAATGGAACATCGCTCACATTAAAGACAGGACAGTGGAGACAGGCTGAAAGAGTTGGAGTTTTTCAGCCTGGAGAAGAAAAAGCTCTGGGGAAATAACAGAGCAGCCTTCCAGTACCAAAAGGGGCCTGCAAGAGAGCTGGAGAAGGACTTTGTGCCAGGGCATGGAGTGACAGGACAAGAGGTGATGGCCTTACATTGACAGAGGATGGATTTAGAATAGATATTAGGAAAACAATCTTTACTCTAAGGGTGGTGATACACTGGAACAGGTTGCCCAGAGAAGCTGTGGATGCCATCATCTCTGAAAGTGTTCAAAGCCAGGCTGGATGGGGCTTAGAGCAATCTGGTCCAGTGGAAGATAGCCCTCCCTCCAAAATGATCTTTAAGGTCTCTTCCAAACCAAACCATTCTATGATTTTATGATTCTATGCTTTTAATCTTCCAAAGACCTCCATGACATTCCTACAGCTCTCACTGATGGAGGCAAGGATACAGACATCTAATTCTGCTTCACCACAGATTACTGCTTCTTTACCATCATTCAGAAAGAAACTCTCTGTCCACAACTCTTGAAAATCCCTATCCAACAGCAGGCACGGAATCAGTCTGACTGCATCTAACTGACCTTAAGAATACTGCAGGTTGCTGGATCACCCAGATTTTCTGTCTTTGTAGACTGTTTCCCCACCTTTTAATTTATGCCAGCAATAAGTAGTATAGCAACTAGAAAATTAACCACTTCACGGAGATTAAAATAAATTTTTTACTTTTTGCCAAACTCATTTTTAGCCAGATCAATTCCTTGAACCACTCCACTGCCTGACAACAGAACCAGATGTGGTGAGAACAAGCATTGACTAACAGCCAGGTGGATTTGGATTGGCTTCTGCCATGATGAAACAGCATCTTCCTTCAAGAAGGCAGACCTCAGCTAAGGCATGACTCATGCAATGACCTGTATGCTTTACAAAAGATGCAGTGAGTGATAACATTAAAGCCTGAAGTAGGAAAAAATGGTGCATGAAGTAAGGAGGTGTACGTCCTGAGTGACTGGCATCTTGGTGGAGAGTGCAATGCCTCTCCTTTTCATACACACCATTTGGTTTGTGGCTGAGGATTAAACTATCTAACTTCTAATCACTGCCTGGTATGGCAAGCACTTGCTACATGCTATTTCTGGATGGTGAAGCTATGAAGCTCACATCTCTGAAGCTCAAACAGAGAAATATTTTAACACACCTGGAGGAAAAAAGCTCCCTGTGAAACCTAAGCCAGCTACAACGCTCATGGAACTGGAGGGGAGAAGATCTGAGTCTACTTTGAAAGGGTGGGGAGAAAATATCACTGTTTTCATAGAGGAAGTATCCTAATGTATTTTCAGTCATTGCAAGAATACCCCTGCAATTGTAAACTGTGGAGTGATTTAAAACTGTTGGGAAAAAAATAATCAAAGAGATGTCCCCTGATGTCTCATGTTCTCTTCCTGAGGCACATATGGTAGTCATGGCTTTTGATGTTTGCTCTCACATCTTTAATTTGTAGGTAAGTTTTCTGTAAGCTATGACATGTAAGGACAAGTGAAGACAATGTTCTCTGGCCCCTGGGGCATCTGAAATAACTTTTGTCTTGGAAAAAAAGAATCATTAGGCCGAAGTGCACAGGCTTACTCAGAGACCTCACTTTACAGGGCAAACTCTTACCTGAAACAGTGAAAGCAGCAGTTTGGAAAATAGTATCCTACCAATTCAACAAATTTTTTCTCACTAAAATCAGAAGTAGTTACAACCCCAGCACAGTCACTGCACAGACCTGCTTTTTTTCTTCCAGCAGTTGAAGAGGAACATGTATTGCATCATCAGCCTGGAGAGCAGGGCCAGCAGATGAATGTGATGTTAGTCTCCAGTGAAACACTAAGCATCTCTCTCTTCCTCAGGCACTGACAGAGGCTTCACATCCCTCCTTCAAGACCAGCCATCACTCAAAGATCATCTTTAATATAGAACATCTTTCAAGCAGACTAATCTTCCCCATTGTCTAGACTGCACAATGCAGCCTTCAAACAAGAAGTGCAAATGGGGACACTTCTATGTTCTCTCCTCATCCCTCTTATGTGAACAGCTGAGAGACCAACAGGGAACAGACTCTTAGATCTTGGATTTAGTTTGTACACTGCAATAAAATTGCAGTTCAAATTGTAACAGTATGACAGGAGAAAGATTCCATGGGTATATTCATAGACTCTGCAGGCATTTCCTCAGAGATACTCATTGACACTCGGGGCAAAGAGCTTCCTCCTCAGACAGAGGCTTTTCTGTCTTTTCTGCATGACTTGTAGGGGCCTTTCCTTGTCTTGCCACTTGGAGTCCAATTTTCAGATACAATTTCTTTCTTTGAGAAACCCTCAGAAAACATTTGGTGCTGCTGGTGTTTCCCACCGTGGGAAAACCTGCCAGTGCCAGGCAAGAGAAGGCAATGTTTATAGTGTGCAACAATTGGGTGGCTCTCAGCCAACATGAAGTGAGGTCCAAGGGTCATGTATGCCCTGCTCTGCTGACTATTCTGACTGAATACTAAAGACTCCCAAAAGACAACCCTTGCTACAGATTCGTACTGCAGGTTCTTTGTTGGTGTTTCAAGCACTTTACTTTAAAAATTATTTTTCTGGCCACAGTTTCCATCTGTTTTTCCTAGAGTTGGTGGATGGCCAATTAACTAGAGTTTGGGAAAATCAGCAGTTTTTTGTTTGCAATCATTCATGCAGATCTTTCTCTGCCTTCAGTCTGAGCTGATTTGCAAAGACAAACAACTAAAATAAACATAGCTCTAATGCTGCCTGGTTCAGAGTCAACTGAAAATTCAGCTCTGGAAGTATTGCATGATTTTTAGGCAAAGCATAAATGCATCCAAATTTATTTAATGTTTGAAAGAGATCCATCACCAGATGGTCCTGCCTTGGAGTTGGGGGCTGATGGAGTTAGACAGTGCTCACACTTCCTTCCTAGGAGCAGCAGCAGCAATTTCAGTGGAAATACTCACAGAGTATAATGCTGAACCCTGAGCCTCATAATTCAGTCTTTTGGCTTAACTCCATTGACTGGTTGGGAGAAAACACCATGCAAATAGTTCCCCTGCCTGCCCTGCTCTTCACCCCATGCTGTTTGTCTTCAGCTCTGCCAATATCTCCCTTTGCATGGACAAAGTGTAAAACTAGTAAGGGGAAGAGTCCAGCTTAAAAAAGGAGCATGAAAATGTGGGGAGGAGGAGAGAAATAAGGAGTATTGGCTTATGGGTTTCCCAAGCCTATTTAGGGTGGGATTCCACCAGTCACTGTGTTAGCACTACTGAGTGGGGGGCCTGGAAAGGAGAAGGGAAGAGTGGGCAGAGATGGAGCAAGTCTGGCTGCTGAGCACAACAGCTCATGAAACCCTGACCTGGCCCAACAGGGACCGAGCTCCAGAAGCCAGCTCTGATGCTACTGAAGCACCTGCCTGATCCTGCCACATCACAGGACAGCCTGAGAAGCAGATTTAAATCCCTGTGGGCCTTGAAAAAAAGACAAAAAGTCCATAGCTTCGTGGGGGTAAAAGCAGAGGGTATGATTCAGCGCTCTTTGGCTTTTATGATTAGATACTGATCTGAAGTCCACTGAGTTCATTTGAAAGACTGAGTGCACTGTTCTTGATCAAGACTACAAATCAAATATTTTAAAGACTTCATCAAATCTTCCCCTGGCTACAAAGCACTAAGAAAGATGACTGGGAAAAGATAGAAAAAGGCTAAAGAAACACAGAAACAGCTGTACACCATTGAAACAGAATGTTACTGTGAGATGTAGTTTATAATAATTAGTTGATCAACATGCTAGGCAAGGGATTTTTTTCTGTTTTGAACCAGTAGATGCACAGATGGGGTCTATAATAGAACTGGCATGTGTGTGGATTTTTTTTTTTAAGGCTGCATAATTTTACAACCACTATTAATGTTCCTGTGTGTTGATATAATGGGAAAAGTACTCAAACTTCTGAGAATTAACATTGTCAAACTGGCTTCCTGCCCATGAGGTGACATTGAAATTGCAATAGTCTTTGTCTGGAGCAGCAGTAGTGGCTACAGACAGATTGTGCAGACCCACGAGCTGCTCTAACCATGGTAACAGCAGTAGCATCAGTATGATTGTAAGTCATTTAAGAAATTTAATTTTCCCCAGGTTTTCAGCCAGAGGTGCAGTGACAGCTACCTTGATTAGGATCAAGCAAGAGATCTGCTTTTGAGGCATAGTTAAAAATGAGCTTTTCTGACTCCTCTTGCCATATTTGATGTGATTACCATGTAGAAGAGAGCATCAGCACACACTAACCAATCAGGCATCATTGACCAACCAGGTCCAAAAGCATTTCCATGTGCTCCAACAGGTTTCTCGTCACCAGTGAACTGCCTGAACATCCTCTTTGTCACAAATTTACCAGTTTCAGCTCCACTCTCCCTAAACCATCACCAGACAGGATCTTGCAGTTAGAATGGTCCAATGGACCCTTCCCAAGAGGGAAAGAAGATTTGCCTGTGACCAGGCTGTTCTGGAGGCGAGCTGTCCTGCATAGGTGGCCACCTGCTTGGGTTGTTTGTGTCCACAGCCAAAGAGGCCACTCTACAAATGTGCCTTCTGATTGTCAGATTGTCATTTATTAAGTGCTCAGATATTCTAGGGCAACTTTGAGGAGGGGTCATTACTCCTTTCTCATTCACCAGTATCAGTGAGCAGTGAAGAAAATGAACAGAATGACATCAGCAATAAAGAAAGAGAAAAAGAAAGGTACATGAAGAAATGTGTATTCTGCATTTCTCTAGGGATAAAGCAGGGAGTATATTTTATTCTGAGATTTTTTTTTTTTAGAAAGCAATTAAATCTTGGAAAAAAATAATATGAGTCAAGATTTAAAAACCTGTATGTGTAAGAAAAGATCAGCACTAGGGAAACTCACAAACATGTTTTCAGAATTCCTCTCATGCTGTCAGTTCAGCTGAATGCCACCAGTTCACATAAAGTGCAGGAGGTCCCCATAGCAACTCAACACCTTCAAAATGTTTATTTAGAAGCACAGCTAGAGCAGGAAAAGCCCAGTTTTAAGCTACGTATCTGTCAGAGACTCATACAAAGACCATTACACTAAAAGAAGCTATTCCAGCATTTTGTCACTCCTAAGAATGGTCCAAACTATGCTGCAAAAATATTGGAGGATATGTCCTGATCTCTGGGATACAACCTAGCTGTGATATATGCCACTGCAGTCATACCTGTCAGTGCTTTAAAAGAAAGGCCCATATAATGCTAACCTGATCAAATGCAAACTCAGCACTTCAGCAGTAAAACTGCAGTTTTATTGGTCCTGATTACATCTCAAGTCTTAAAATCTCTGACATGCAATATGACATCTAAAACACTGCTTTTAAAAGCATAGCTATCATAGACAAGAAGCTGATAGAGTAAAAACATAGTAATAATTGAAGCAACCATAATCCAACTAACTACTGATCAAAAGCCTCTCTGAAGAGCTTCCTATTTTGGATGGGTTCTGCTGATCCCTTTTATTTGTTTGATTTTATCAGCAACAGCAGTGAACTACCAGCCCTAAGAGCTGAGGCCATCACAGGCAGACACTGACTGGCACTGCACCAACATGAATCTTACTATTCCAAAATTAGTTGCTAATTCTGGTACATCAGGTGAACAAAGCCCACTGCCACCAAAAAACAACACTGCAACATTCAATTTATCAAGCATCCAGCACAAAGAATGCAATGCTATGCTAGTAGAGACACAGATTTTTTTGCAGTATGTTTGTCATTCAGATTATTGCCTCCTCAATTGCTGGTAGCTGAATTCCCATCTCATAAAAGCTTTTTGGAGGAAAATCCCTCAGAGGGAGCTGACTTTCCCATTTTTTTTCTTCAAATCTTTAGCTTTGTGGAAGGCCCACCCACAGTTTTGGCTGCCTATTGCAGCTCTGTATTCTGTTTAAGTTCTTTTCTTGCTCAGTTATTTGCAGCTGCCAATTAGAGCAAAATATCTACTGGGCTCTTTTAATTAAAAAACATTAAAAAATAAACAGAAAAGAAAGAAAAATCTTGATTTCAGTTCTAACCCCAAATTTGGAAAGCAACAAGCATTTAAAAATACACTGTCTTTTTTGTTTGTTTTTTTGTTCTCTGTCCCAACTACCTCCCTCCAAAATCATTAGCGAGGATGGATAAACAGAAGAAATACATCTTCACCTATAGCAGCAATTGCCATTTTTAGGTTTGTGAACAACTGTACACCATGATGCTTTTCCTCAAGAGATGCCAGAGTGGTTCTCAGAGAGAAAGGGTTGTGGACATGCTGAAGTTATTACAGCACAAACCATAAGGGGTGCAGGACCACCTTTCTGGCATCATAAAATACTTTTGTATAGAGTAGGAGTTTTCACCTGAGTAACAGAGCACCGTGACAACTCATGAAACCACCTCCGTATCTCCATGAAAGGATAGAACCAGAAATACTACCTGTCATCTAGGCTAGCTTCTTCAGGTTCTGCTTGAAACTTAGACTCTGTAAGCCTTTAACTGGCTTTTGTAAAACATGTTTTCTACCTCCAGTCCCCCCTCTGGTTGTGACATGTGCATTAATTGATGTCTCATAATAGTACTGTTGCTTCAGGTCTCATAGCACAGTTCTCTTTTAGCCATGAAAAACACTGTTTTCTCTGCACTGCCATTTTATCTCACTTTATGCAGTTATAAAATAGTATATACATCTGTTAAATATTATTATTAGTGAAGTAAAAAATTCCCTGTAGCACAAGTAATAAAATTTTTATAGGGAACATATTTATCTTTTGACACATTATTATATTGACTCATGAAAAATAGAAGTAATGTTCTCATTATTTATCCAATCTAACTTGAAGGACACTCTTGTCAGTTCCTTCCAGGAAGAAAGGATGTTGAATATTTGATATATGTAATTAGTGAAGTCTGCAGTGACCTCTTCCAGTATTCTGTATTGTTAACAATCCTTGAACCTTACAGAGGAAGAGGAACAGGGGCTTTAAGAGTTGTCATCCATCTGACAGTTTCACAAAGCCATTAAGTTTCTTGAAAGGCAACAGGTAACTTTAACTTAAAAGGAAGTTTAACCAAAACATGGCTAAAAGTCACCATCCAAAACAAAAGGTCATGAGAAACCACTTGGGGGGGTTGAATTCTGTGCTGAGTGGGATTCCCTGGGTACTATTTAATGCTTGTTAGAAAGAAACAACAGGAACATCTCTAGATTTACCTCCCATTTTCAGCATTAAAATTTCAAATTACTACAATAATCTAGATTCTTCTATAGCCCAGCCCCTCAGCAATTATGCTGGCTGCTAAAATCAATGTAGAAACTGAGCCAAACCACAACAAGCTCTAGAGGCATCACTTCCACAGTGTCTGAGACACAGGCTCTGTCCATCCAGACCCTAGGAGACTAAGAGTGGACAGTGCTTGCAAATGGGATTTTAGCTTGGGCTCTGCTCCAGCCCCAAAGGGTCAGTCAAAAAGAAACCAGTGCTCACATGAACACAAGTGAAAAAGCTGAGATCCCAGCTCAGCTGCTGCTGCTGCAGATGTTGAAATTCAGCCTCACAGAGCAACCTTGGGGATGGTACTGCACCCAGGACTTCCTTCTACAGTAACTGTGACAGCCCTAGAGAGCTTTGCATTTGGCTGCGAGGCACAGGGAGGGAGGCAGCAGTGTGCAGAAGGGAAAATTCCAGCTGTGGTTGTTTCCCCTTCCCCCCCCCTTCCTGCCCCACAATAGCTTCACTGTCAGAAACAACAACAAACTGCAGGACTGCACTCATGCTGATCCCCAAGTGCAATTCCTGCCAGTTTCAACCCCGCAGTGGAGGGATCATTTCCTTAGGCACATTTAACTAGCTCCAAGTCCTTTTGTCTGTCTAAAAAAGCAGTATAAATTATTTATAAATGGTAGTACATAATTAATAGCAGTACTTAGAAGCAGTCCTGCCTTGCAGGGCTCTGGCTACTAGCTAATTGAGCTTTACACTGAAGCATACCAGAAAAATGCTAACATTATCCTATCATTTAAAGGATATTCCACCATATATTTCTTGAAAAACCATTTGACCACTCTCCCTTTCTCTTCAGAACGCTTTCCAAAGGCATGCCATGATGGCTGGCAGCACTGTCCCCATTCTTCAGAGGAGGACAAGGCATGGACAGGTAGAGCAGCTGGCCAGCAGCTCACTGGTCGAGCCAAGAGGTGCATCAAGCTCTGTATTTTATCAAGTCAGCCACAAGCAAGGGAACACCTTGCTAAAATAAGGGGAATACTGCCCTGGTAGAGTTTCCTACACAAGTGTGGCAGGAAGAGATTTTGGGTCCCGGTCCTGTTTGCTCGTGACTTTTCTCAAACACTGAGGTCTTTTCCAAAGAATTCACTGAAAGATTTGTCACTAATTATTGGCCTTCACAGCTTTCAGCATTAACTACTGCAGTTCTCAAAACCACAAAATAAATTGAATACAGATGAGCAAGACCAGAGCCACAGATGATGAGAGAGCTCAGCAGAAGAAAAAAACAGAATTAAATGGAAAAGCACGTTCAAAGACATTCAAATCATGTCAGTGCCCACTAAAGAATGACAGAGGTCTTTGTGGAACAGGATCTGTGCTTGGCATGACATTTCAAAAAAAGAGAAGGTTTGTTTATGAACTTGATTTTGTTTGGAGAGTTTTAGCTTGACTTTTGGAGTAGGGAAATCTGGGGCACAGGCAGCACATCATATCATTTTCTGAAAGAAAGTCCCTTTTCAAGCGTTATAGGTATCAAAGCAGCACATTACCACTACAATTTGCTTCATACATCTATTCCCCAATATTTAAGAGTAAGTAAGGGTCTGTTTCTACACATGGCAGAAAAAGACAGCTAATAGAGCAGAAAGGGAGATGAGAGCACTATGCTGTATGGAGCAGCAGTACTCCAGGACTGGCTGATAGGTTGGCATGGATTTTAACTCTCTTTTGCCCGTTTGCTCCTCTCCCAGGGTGGAAGAGGGAACAATTCTGGCAGCACTGCACGGCCTGTCTATGTTGTTCCACTTTTGTTTACTATAAGATTTTTCTTAGAAAGAAATAAATTATTACAGCATCTCAGCAAATTCATTTTGGGCCTTTTACAGAGCATGTGGTAGACAAATTCTGACTCCGGCGTAGCAATAGATGTACAACAAGTTGTTTTGAGGTCAACTCTTGGATTTTTCAAAGAAGAAAATGCATTTCCCCTTCCTGCTGGGAGCAAGGCTACATATTGCTGATCACCGTGACTTCTCACAGTGAGCATTTCCAGAGGCAATAAAATAAGCTGCATTTCAGCATTTGTTGACAGTAAAGCTTTAACAGTCCCAGCTATAAGCAAGCAACACCTTTTCTGCCACAGGAGTGTGAATTTAAGCTGTAAAGTCTTAATAAACACTTAATCATGTACCTTTTTCTGTTACTTTTCTCAAATGACTTGAGCAGAAGACTCACTTCTGTCCTTCTACAGCTGATCCATCTGGCTTCGAAGCCCAAAACGCACTTGTCACCTTTGAAGCTTCATTTAATAATCCAGGCTCTTCCTACATGTCAAACAGATTTTAACTCCATGACAGACGCTATAAATTTTTGTAGATAATTTCCACTACAGTCAGATATGGCAAAACCACTGTGTAGTAGGACTAATATTAGGATGCTTCTTTCACATCAGCCTGAGCAGTTTGCAACAGCTCACAGACATTTGAACAGTGCTGGGTTTTAAATTTCAGGCTGCAATGCAAAAGATACTTCAGAAGTTCCAGATGCACTGCCCAACCTCTGGAGAATATCTGGGGTTGGAGACTATCTGGGGTTACGGTGGGTGGAATGTCACATTTTCTCCCTTTGCCATGTTGTAGAGCCTTTGTCTACTCTGAAATGCATGGTACTTGCAAACTGCTTTTGCCAGAGGTTAAATACTTTTTATTCACTACACCACAAAGGCTTCTCTGTGCAACAGTGCCAGAGACGTCTAGGAATTCTGCTTGGCTTCATTTATATCTCTCTGAATGTTGTGTGTGCTAAATTTTCATATGTTGAGGATTTCTACAGGCTTTATCAATAACCATAATGTTTTCCAGGAGAATCCCTGGCTTGCCTTTAAGAGTGAACAGCTCTATCCTCAGCTTACCACTTCTGTCAGGCTAGGATCAAATCCAGACACACATTCCATTTTTCTTTTAGTGGATCATCTACACTTAATGTTTGCCTCTGACAAACAGGATTAAGAAAACCCTCTATTTTTGTTCAAGGTCCCAAACCCATATATAAACACTGTAATTTACTACATAATGGCAGCTCTTTCAAGGCGTAAATATAAGTAGCAATAACAATCGTGCCTTTTTTTGAGTTCTTCTTTCCAGAGGTAAAAAACAGCTAGAGGTGGGGTCTGTGTGACCTTCACATGCCTGAACTCCACAATGCACCTAAAATTCTGCTGCAGAACAGGCGATAAACAGTCCCATCTCAACTGGAAAACTGAATGAGATTAAACAAAACAGCAACAATTTCTCATCTGAACCCTTCTGCAAATAAGATTTGCTAAATTGCCCTGGAGATTCCAGAGGGCAAATATACCCGCTGAGCTGCAGGAGTTACAGCAGGGTTCAATCTGGTTTTGGTACAGTGAATGGCTTTTGAGCACTGCTGAGGTTACTGTGTGCAGAGGTAATGAGATGAAATCACAGATCAGGGAAGGCTTCATTGCTAAGGTATTTTAACAACAATAGAATATTCTTAAGAGTCTACTGCATTTTATTAGTTTAGCTGTTGAAAATAGACCCAACCAAAAAAAACCCAAATTATTTCCATGGAGACTTTAAACAATTCAAGAATGGGGTTTCTGAAGTAAAATAGCTTGTTTTTAATTTAAGAAACAAAAAGATTTTCTGCTGTAAGGACTTTTGAATAAAACACTTTCCTTTTTATTGAAAAATTCCTTTTTGGTGAAAACCAAAATCTCCAGCTGAGAAAGGGAGGAAAAAATGTTTTGAAAAGCTTCTTCAGATTTGCTGGGGAAGCTTTGCCTTCTAGCACAGCCATGGCAGACTTTAAGACAGTATACATGGAATGTTTTAAAAAACATACATTTAAATTTCCCTGTTCTGACTCCCTTTACTACTGAGCTTGCAGAAACAACAGACTACGGGGAGGAAAACTCCTGCAAAGTGTGTCTGTGCTCCTCATGGGCTGGCTTGGTCGTCATCTTAGTCCCTGACACAGACTGAGCAGCCCCAGAACGATTCTCAGGCAGAGCACTGTGGTGTTCTTTCCCCCACCATGAAGTAATGACAACTTGAATAAATAAATAAATAAATCTTTTTTTTCTATTCCTCTGCTGTTCCAGCGAAGAGCTGCAAACAGAACCTATTTATCTGAGCACTGTGTTGGAAGGGTGAACAGGGACCTAAAGAAAAAGGGGCAGGCAAAAGGGCAATATTCTCTTGATAGTTTGAAAGTTTGGGTGAACTCTGACACACAGAAAATGCCTTTTATAATGAGTCTTTCAGCAGATGAGGTTTTAACCTAAGAAACTTTAAATAGATGAAGAACCTTATACAGAATAAGCCCGCTCTGAATAATATTCCAGCAGGGAATATTTCAGTGAGTCTCACAGAAATGAGTATAATAAGAGTTAAATTGCTCCTGCTCCAACAGCAGACTTTTCTTAAAATAAATGCAATGAAAACACCATCCCCTGAGTATAATTTCATACTCTAGAGCCAAAATCCTCTCTTATTTACACATAAATCTAGGGCCTTATTCACAGAGTACCAGTTGCCTTGACTCATTTCCCAAGGCATGCTCTCTTCACCATCCCAGGTACAACCCAACATCTGCAGCCAGGCTGTGGCTCTCAGTGGACGTTTTTCAGAGATATATCAGGATAACCATATTCAGAGCTAAATTCTCATGCTTATGGCTAATGAAAGCCTGATGTTTATGTACCAGCAGAGGCCAACAATATCTGAACAGGGGTAGTTTAAATTACCACGTTCTACAGTGTTCAGACTTCTTTTACATCAATAAAGGGGGGAAAAAAGCACCATTTGAATCTAACTGAAGAAAGGCAAGGTTATTACTCATGTTGCAAGGAGATACAGTGTGTGTGATGAACTGAAAATGTTATTAGAGAAGAACAGATTCCTGTTATGATAGACCAAGTAAATGCTGGTTTCACTGGTACACTGTTAATTATACATTCACTCTTTCACATAATGAAAAAAAGTCATGTGTAGTGTCTGCAAAAGGGGCTTGCACATTTGCATATAATGAAACCTGCAACGACAAATGTCAGCAGTTCCATACACTGATGCCATGCATAATTCATAACACAGAATCGTTGAGCTAAAAGCAGAGAAATAATCAAACCCGTTGATCTCCCCCCCTGACACTTGCTCCCAGCTCTCTACAGGCAGATAAAACCTTATTTTCTGAGCACTTCAAACCCAAATGGTTTCAAGAATTCCATTTCAGATAGAGGAAACTGCTGTGTGATCACGACAACTTTGACTTTTAGAGGATCAGTTCCGGCCTGGTCAGTCAAGCACTATCTGTCAGCTCATTTATCTGCCTGTGGCATTGCCTGGGACTCTATTTCGCAGAGGCCCGGATTTACCTGGTCATTTCTCTCCAAGAGCAGGGTCTTCATAACAATGGAGTCTGTGAGAGGAAATGTGGAGAGTCACCACTTCCCTGTCTATTTACTTCAGGCTCTAAGATTTTTCCATGTCAGCTGGAAACCTCCTGAAAGCCTGCTTCAGAACAATAACTGAGGATGGAGCAGTAACCATCACTTTCTGCTCGTATTTATCCACGTTATATTCTCAAACAATTCCAGCTGGGTTAATGAGTTGTACTTTTTGACAGCCTGGCAGGGCACATGGTACCCAAAACCTGCCAGATCAGAAGTTAATGTTTCCCCACTGGCTATAGGAAGCACTGCAATTGCCTGAGATGAGGTTTGCTTTGATAATCACTTAATTAAATAAGCAGGTGCCCACTGATTTCAGAAGGCATCAGCACATGCAGAGGAGTCAGCATGACCAGCTTCCCCAGGGAAGAAACAGAAATAGCCCACAGCAAAGTGAGATACTGAGGGAAGTTGGGGGAGACTGGCATTGCTGGTTTGCAAAGATGTCTAGAAGAGACTTCAGGTTGAACAGTTCAATAAAATGCTTTTCTCTCTTGTTACAGGTATTTAAACTGGAATTTTAAAAAAGTCTGACTTGAAGAAGGCGATACTGATCTCATTTTCCACTGCACACCTCGCTCTATCACACAAGCAAGGAAGGTCCCCACCACTCCACAGCTGTCTCTAGCCTACGAGAGGAGGGATGTATCATTTAGCTCACAGCCAAAGCACATTCAATTCATGGAAAGTTGTACACTTTTTATTTGGCATCATCTCACACTGCTGGTTGTCTCCATCACTTACATTCTCCACCACACAGGTTTTTAATACCTGTGCAAGTATGTATATATTACATAGCTTTTAATTACTGGTTCACCCTCCTAAATACCACCCGTGTCTTTTCCTACACAGAAATCCACATTAGAAGTCCCAATAGGGCTTTTAATCATGTTTCCTCCACAGTGTATACTCCAACAGACTTCCTAATGATTTGATCATGTTCTGTTTAATACACAAGAACCCGGCCTTGTTCCCTCTACAGAAAAGATGTCTGTAAATGCAGTAAAATTTTAAAATAATTTAATTTCTTTGTTTAGGCATCGCACTAATACCTATTTGCAAAAACCATTTGCAGCACAGATCTGTGTCATTTTGTCCCACCTGAGCACTATTTTCTAAAGAATTAAAACGATGGGTCTGAGTGAAAAGGACAGAACCACAACACACATCACAAGGGTAGAAAAACTACTTTTTTTTTAATAACCTGGGCAGACAATTTTTAAGATAGAAATCCCATGATGAGAAACTTGAGTTTTGGATCTGGGAAGCCAAACCCCTTTGCACAGTGCAGACAAATGGTGAGACAGGACTGTTGGTAGCAGGAGACAGGATGAGCCAGGAAGCCTTGCTTGCTTACACAAACATCATCACAGACCACATAACAGCAGCCTTTCTATATTAAAAAGCAACATTCTTATGCATGCATGTGCAAACACAATGGAGCACTGAGAGACTGTCTGCTCAATGGGCATTGCCATACTCTTTATATACGTGTGCATGGGCAAAGCTAATGAAATGCAGGGAGAACTTGGCTTATTGTATGGCCAGTAACACTATATGCAAAAGAAACAGATTTTTAAGAGACTGTTAATTCAGTCCTCTGAGAACTTGTTCCTTCCTGGCACCAAAAGACATACCTGGCATCAAAGTTCAGTAAAAGAATTCAAACTTAAGCTTAATTTTGTCTATGCTAGCGTACTGCCAGTCCAGCTACAACCAGAACCAAATTTTCAGATGATACTTGAAGGTTTTCTTAATGAGGATCTTTGCTTCTGTCAAATATGTTTCCATTGCCTCTTGCTGAGGTCAAATATAAGTATAAAAATGCTACAAAGGATTGTTGGGTTTTGTTTTACTGTTGCTTTTTTTTTCTAGTGAAGAAAATCAAAGACTTTTATTCTTGAAAAACTGCTGAACTTCCAGACAGAAAGAGAAAAGATGTTGATGAACTAAGAATGAGTGTGAGAAGTACGATTCAAAGAAGTAAATGCTGGATTAGACTATCTGAGGACCAAGAAATAATGCTTAGCAACCAGCTGAGAACTTGCATCCTCCAGATGTCAAAACAAACTGGCCCAGAACAGAAAATTCATTTCCCACATTTCAGCAAATAACACTTTTACCATTCCTGATTTTCAAACTCTACATTCCCTTCCACTGCAAGTTTTTTAAAAAGACGTAAGAGCAAAAATATTACAAAAAAATAGCTTTAAAGAACAAAAAAAATTAATATACACTGCATACCACTAAGGTTCTTGAGTAATTTGATCTTTTAGCAAGGTTCTAGCATTCTACTCAGCAGCAATTAACACTGCCCATATGTCTGCAAGACAGAAAGAGCTCTGGAGAGGACTGATGTATTTTGAGGTCATCCTTATTGCTTCAGGGCTTGGGCTTTAACACTGTGTGCCTCAGTTCTGACCACTGCAAGTTGAAAACCAATCTCCTTTATAGAAAATGTTTTCCTTGAATGTGTTATGTGTAGTACCAAAGGGAGACAGGCACCTTCAAAGTGGCAAACAGTCTGACTGCTGCCACTGAGAATGTATTTACACATGTAGTTCACTTGAAAGCTGCTTGTCTTTTACTCGGGAATTGTTTCTTATCCAGACATGTTGTAACAAGTTCAGCACAAACAAGCAAAAAGGGATTGACTGGAGGTGGAACCCAAAATGCTCAAAAATACCAACTACCTTTTATGTTGCACCTCCTTGTGACTGTACTTTCAAATCAACTTGAGGAGGAAACTAATTTGAGAGAGAACAGGAGTGAAGCTGGATCAGCAGCTTAATCTCTTTGGGTTTTGCTGTCTGTAAAGGCACATGTGTATCACTCCAAGAGCTTTGGATCAGAAAGCCTGAGCTTGAAACTTAATTACTCTAAATCCCACTATTCCAGGGCGATAATTTGTAACGCATTTCATGTCAGGAAGTAAATTGGTTGCTGCAGAGTACTTAAAAACAAATTTTAAGATCAGAAGAAGATGCAGTGAAGAGATATTCTACTTAACCAAATGTGAGAGTTGGGAAAACCAAGGGCAGTTAAGACCAGGTGGCTGTTGCCTTATGCTGCAGAAACTTCTCCTGCCCTGTTTTGCCTTGGTAGAACATTATCTGCTTACATGAGGACAGATGCAGGCCAGCAATATCTCAGAGATGCCTCTACCCTGGCTTTTTGTCCATCCCCATTCTCACCTGGTGCAGCAGCACCAAAGAAAACACCTCACATTATGTAGTGTGAAAATGTACTCTGATGAAGCCTATCCTGCTGCCATGACCTGATGGGGTCAAAGATTGTCATCCCACCTCACTGACTTTGAGGGCAGGATTTGGAAGCAGGGCTGCTACACCGTGAACAACTGGACGGTTTTGTTAATGCAAACTTACAAAAGCTAATAAGAATCTCCAACAAAGGCCTTCCTTCGGCCTGTACAGTCACAGTGGGTACTCTCAAACTACTGCAGCTGGTTAAGTGAGTTTGGATGCACCAGGAATAGCCCCCAAAGGAAAAACCCAGAAGAGCACTTATAACAGGGTTAATGAACATTATGCATGAACCATCAGGGCCTTTCAGAGAGGTGGATGTATCATCTCTGCCTCTGGCTTGCATTATCCATTTTTCAAGCTAATGAGAAGAACAGAGCTCCTCCAAGCAGAGTAATTCAGGACAACACTATACCTTTGAAGAAAATACACATTCCCAAATATTGCAAAAATAGCTCAAACATCTGGACAGATCTTGTACCTTTGAAGTCAGTAACTAGAGTGGCCTCCTGAACTTCATTTAAGGGTGCTTTCCACTTGCAGGTGAGCTGGTCAGGTTTTTTCATCACATTCGATCAGCACAAACTTCAGGAGTTCTTTATAAAAAGCTTTTCCTGCTGCTAGTTTTAAATCCTGTATCTTCTTTTGTTGATGCAGTAACATGTCTCATCTTCTCATCCTCACATAAAACTCCCCTGATACAAAAAAGGTTAATTCAATTTCTACTGTAATTGTGAACTTTTAGTAGGAAGACACTCTAACCGTGAACTTTTAGTGGAGAAGACACTGTGTCTGCAGACCTCTAGCAGAGAAGCAAGGCAGCAGAAATTGTTCTCCAAGTAAGGATGTTAGAAGAAAAAGGAGACATCTGGCTCAGGAATGCAGCTACAGCCAAAACAAGGACTGAGTTTAGGAACTTGGAGAACATGGGGAGGATTTTTGTGGTAATGAACAAATTATAATAGGCATGTAGTGACTGTGTATTACCAACACACTTGTAGAAATCGAGGGGCATGTTAGGAGGAGTATCCTCCATGCCTTCCAGGCACCTAGATAAATGATGCCCTCTTTAAGACAGAAAAATAGGTGTGAGGAGGTCTTATTCCAGTTTTTGGAGATTTGGTAACAGTGACAGGTAGCTGGTTATTATTACATGCTCTGTACTTTACATTTTCAGAGTGAACCTGTTTTCAAGTCTCTCCATCAATAAGAAGGCAGGGAGTAAGTCTGCTTATAAGAGGACTTTCTAGGCTGAGAGTAAATCAGATTTTAAAGACTTCACCAGCAAATAAAGAGATCTCCAACTTGTACAGCTATTTGAATTCATAAAACTCACTTGGATATCAAAACGTCCCTCTCTGTCTGAGGCTTAAATTCCCAAGCTCATGGCCACAAATCATAGAATGGTTTGGGTTGGAAGGGACCTTATCTAGTTCCAACTTTCCTGCCATGGGCAGGGATGCCACTCACTAGAACAGGTTGCTCAGTGTCCCTTCAACCTGGCCTGGAACACTTTCAGGGATGGGGCACCCACAGCTTCTCTAGGCAACCTGTTCCAGTGCCTCACCACATTCTGAGCCATGAGCATCTTCCTAATCAGTGAGCAAGGGGCTGGCTGGTTAGTTTCTCATGCCAGGAAAGAAGCAAATTCAACCACATACATTTAGGCATTTGCAGTTTTTTATGAGTAAGCTCTGAATTAAAGGCATTTTTGTGATGCAGGCAGAATCACATAATAGCTGTCAAAACTAAATTCTTTTCTGCAAGGCTTTCTTAATGTAGCATGACAACACATTGACCAACTGGTAAGATTCAGGTGAAAGTCTCAAGTTTTCAAATAAAACAGCCTTTTCTTAATAATTGTGTGGAGTTGTAACATTTTCTACAAAGCCCATTCTGACATAAACAGAGTTTGTCATTTTAAAGATCTCCCTTGCTCTTTGGAAGTCTGCATATTTGTCTCCTGTGACAGGCAGGCAAAACCCTTCAGCAGCACTAATCTGATCAGAAATACAAGAGATGCCAAACCACCGCGGTATGTTCCATACTAAATGATTTCACAATCACTTTCAGTTGGCTCTTACAAGAGACACTGGAACAACAAAAAGAAAACTTGAAGGCTAAAATCAGAATTCATCCCCACAAAAGGCTACTTCCTTTAGAGATGCATGGTAGAAATTCTAGGGAATACTTTTTTAAAAACATAGCAGAGATTATAGTTTTGGATCAGTGAGAGCAGCTTATTACCTTGCTACTGCTTACCCTATGTATCATTAGCTGGTATGCTTGCCTATGAAATATTTGGACATACAGTGGATAATCTGTGGGAGTCCATCCAGAAAAAGTCACTTTTCTTGTCTGCTTTTACTGGATGATTTTAGAGAAGGCTCATCACATCACTGGTTCGGGGCCCTGGATAATTTACTGTGTTACACTAAAACTGCTGAGCCTCATTTTCCATCATTTCGCATTCATGTCATTAAAAATGTGTTAAAGTCTTCCAGACGTGTTGCAGAGCAACAGAGCTTCAAGAACCAGATGTTCCACCAGAGCTCTTCCCAGCAGTGCTGACAGCAGCAGTTTTCCTGGTGGTACCTCACTTGTCCTCAGCCTCATTTCAGATCACACACACAGAAATTTCTTTCGCTTGCTCTTTGGCTGTAGAGATTTTTTCCTCCTCTTCCAATATATTTCTCTGCAATACCTTAATTTGGCAACATACTAAGGCAGATGTCTTAACAAGTCAGTGTGAAGGGGCAGAACTAATTAAACTAACTTACGCAATAAGACGTATTAAAAATTCAAAGGCTGCTTTATTACTTGTTTCTGTAGAAGTTAGTTCTAAATTCTACTAGCAAAAGGCTAAAGTTATCAAATACATGCCCAGATGAGTAGTAAGAATCATTATGACCTAGCCAATAAGGATTATGCTGCACTGACTGGATTGTAACAAATCCCAAACACAAGGAGGCCATATACTTGGAAGGGAGGGATGTGAATCCTTCCAAGTGCATATAAGCCAGAGATGAATGCAAGTGTTAGTGTACACATATGAACAAATTTGTCCCACTTTCCCCATTCTGCCATTGGCAACAATGCCTAGATTATCCAAAACCTCAACAAATTACAAAGCAGAAGAATTATGACTCTCTAAGAATCTCTGTGCTGGAAGCATTACTGCAAGCCATATTGTTAAAATAAAGAAAATAGCTAGAAAAAGTTAGATTTCCTTTCTCTGTTTCTTTTTTCTCTAAGAGAGGAGCTTCCTTATTTAATATTATTAGCCCTGTTTATTATTCACTTCTTGGACCCTATTTATTTTTAAATAGGATCACCAGACCAGGAGAAAGGCTCCATAAATAAGAAGAATGGGAGAGAAAAGAGCCCTTTTAGATGTGAAGCATCTGCTGTTCCCAGGGAAGTATGTGGGTTTGGGATCAGGCTCATGGATGGGTTCCAAAAGCCTTGGGAGTTAGGTTGCAGGATATCATATATATTCAAATCAGATGCAGTCTTGCTTCTCCCTCATCACTCAAACCCAAACATTGTGTTATGATTTAAAGTCCCTGCAAAACATTTCTACTTCCCTTGGTATTGTACCAAGGGAATATTATGTCCTCTGGTATGTCTTCACAACAATCACCATGAACAAAGGCAAACAAACCAACAACAACAACAGAAATCCAAATAAAATAACAACAACAAAACCCAAACCCAAAAAAACAAATCCAATAGATGATGAGTAAACCGCAAATTTTTCTTAGATGTTGTGCATGCAAGGGGGGGACTGTTATTACTGATTCACAAGTGTCACAGGTTGGTTTGGGCAGCTTTAACCTGTCTTCTACAGTTTGGCTAAAAACCCACATCCCCCATTTGCCTAAAGCTTACTAATTATTAACTTCTAAAAAAGGTAGGTTTTAAAAGATGTGTATCTCATCTATACTAACAGGATGTTTTTGCTGGAGTAACCATTCCAGCCAAAGCATCCAGCAGAGCATCGCTTGTGTGGATGTAAGTCAGGAGCAGCAGAACTGCTGCATTTGGCAACTCTTCTGAAAGTCACCCTGTAACTATAGAATAGTTACATTGGGGTAATTGCATTTGTATTAGGAGATTTTCCTGGCCTGGCTCCACTAGCCAGAGATGACACCTTTACATATCCCTGGCTCATACTGTTGTATCAACATAAGTCTGCAACATAGATCCCTTCCTAGAGAGGGAATTGTGATCCTGTAGGAAAGGCCTAGACACTCCAGTGCAGACCATTCTCTTCCCTTACACCGGTGCACAAACAGGGCAAACCCACTGATGTCTTTGGATGTGATCCAAATTTACACCTGTGCAAAAGCAGAAGACACTTAGCTCTAAATCCAATGCTACTGCAGTGTTTGGTACCTGTGATAAAAAATTCTGAACTACTTTAGTTGAGCAGTTTGCAGTTGGATCTAAGTTACATCTTCATCTGAACATGTGATGTTTTTTTCTGCCTAATTTATCACAGTGTTTAGGATTTTTGCTTTGTGCTAATGAAGACAAATTGTTTTGCAGTTGCCATATGATTTACAAAAAATGAATTAAAGATTACAAGGGAAATTTGCATCAACATTTGTTTTCACTGTCATGATTTATACCAGCTGCAGACCTGACCTCAAAAACCAACACTGTACAAGTCAAACTGCACAACACAATGCCATTTCTCACAATCCCAAACCCCCTTCTAGCAGCACTGTATTTCTTTTACTGTCTTGGGAGACTCATCAGTGACAAAGTTTGGGGTAGGTATTAGTTGCTTCTGGTTCTGTGGGCCCCCTTCTACTTCTGCCTCATATACACAGTGCTAGCAGGAAAACTGGGCCCTTATATTCATTGGCAGCACTGACAAAACCACTAAGCCATATGCCCCTCACACTTTCCAGACTTGCGCAGTAGTTCCCAATTTTTTCAGTTGTCACTGCATGGAGAGGTGTTTAAACTGTTCTTTCCTTCCCTGGATGGCAGCCAGCATAATACACAATTTCAGGCAGGATGGATGCAGAAACAATGCTCTGCTTAAGAGCGTGAAAACATTTCATGAAAGGAAAATAAAAAACTGAAGGAAATGCCTTATTGCTAATGGCTCAATCCCTTCTGCTTTTTACCAAATGACATCAATAGCTAAGCCCAGGAGTCAGAAGTCAGAAAGCAAAGCCAAAGCAAACCTGTGAGATTTGCCTTCTGACAGGCACACACACTTCATTCTGCTACCCAGTATGCAGAGCACAGCACCAGAACCAACAGCACCATGACCTGAAAAGAGCAGAGAAAGATCCAGAGGATGAAACAGAGGGTGTAAGGATAGGGGGTGATTAAGGGTGAAGAGAAACACTTCCCACAGCCTGAGCAATTTGCTTTAGCACATGACCGCATTGCCATTGACTTACCTGTGTCTGAGTCACAGCAGGGCTTATTTGTTTTTACCCCTGTTCTGATTTAGTTAGAGCACCACATAAAAGACAATGGGATTTGTGAAAATCTCCCATGGAGATCTACCAATTCAGGTTTGTACAGTCACTCATTAAGGCCATGCAAATTGTAAAGCTGGGAAAAAGCCTTTAGAAGTAGATTTCCTGGAAGACTGGGGATTTACTTCCTCTACCTGAGGAAGATGTGGCTCACTCACAACTTGCACATTGGAAAAACTACTGTTTCTACTATGCAGCTCTAAGTCTTCAACAGCTAGGTCTTCAACCAGCACTTTTTACTCAAAACACACTTGTCATCTCAAATTCCTCTCCCAGGTACAAAACAACTGGGTATTTCTCTCAGAAATCTCAAATGCTGTTAATGGTGTCACCAAGAAAGTCTAGAGTTTGCCGTGAGAATTAAAAAATTAAGGTAGGAGAGAATCAGAGCTCTGGAACAATAGGGCAGGAAAATGACAAGTCTCAAAATTGAATTTGATAAATTAATCAGCATTCATTTAATTATTGGGAGAAGGAAGGTAAGATACAATCACTCAAGAGATCCTTTGCAGTCTTGTATTTCAGAAGTGATAGTTTTGTGGTGCTTTTAGCTGATTATTTCGAACTTACTTGCATATATGGTTGAAATATATTAATGATGTCCACTTCTTTATAAGAGGCGTGTTTTCCTAGTACATCTTGCTCTAGCACGAGACAGGCAAGGACACTGGCTTCACTCCTAAATGACTTTTAAGGGATAGAGGAAGGGAACATTTCTTCTTTGTAGGACTCCTGCCAGAAGTTCTGAAAGCTGGAGCTGTTGTCCTTATGCCTAGCAATACACATATGCAACACCACTTCATTCCGCTGTAAGGACCATATGGTCTGTCTAGCATGAGCTTGAACCACTGCCATTTCATTCTACCCTGGCTGTTCTGTAACAACAGAAGAATCTGGTTTTCAACCCATCCATTTTGTCAGTAGTGTTTTCTTAAAGCTATACAGCTCATCACCCAGCTAGAGGCACAGCTGCAGCCAGCAAAGTTTAACTTTGCTCTGTAGCAGCACAGGAAAAAAAATGACCTGCCAGCCCTAATCACTGAGTGCTTTAGGTTAAAATCTTTTCTAAAAAAGGATACTAGTACACCCGTTGTAATTAATGTTTAGTCATAAGGTGAAATGTTTAACTTGACTCTTCTGATCACCCTCAGAGGCTGAGGATTAAGCATTTTACTGTGTCTGCATGAAACTCACTGTGAGCAAGAGGTTTTCAGCAATCAGTGAGATGATGCTCTCATATGTCAGATAGAAGCAAGCAAACAAAACTGGTGCAAGTGTTTACCCAAGAAAATCACAAGAGGATGACCACATGAGATAAAAACGAGACAGGCTGTAAATTTAATCACATTTGTTTACTACTGTAATTAATAAATAAATAAATCACTCCTTCAGAGGGAATTTATAAAAGAGCAAAATCTGGTCAAAGAAATGCTCTTTCTGCTTACGGTTTTAAATCTTTTGTGATGCTAGCTTGCCAGGCAATTTAACATAACAGAGCAGCCTTGATGCTATCCCTGTGCAGGGCAAGGAGTTGAACCAATCAGGATCACTAATCACATGAGAAAAAACCACAGCACAACACCGTAGAAAGGAACAGCTGGCAATAATAAATTTAAATTGTTCTTCATAGAGAGAAAAATGGAAACATGTAGTGATAGACCAACATCTTCCTGAATGCACACAGTGCTTGGCTTTGAGCAGGGCATTTGAGGATCTCAAAAGGAACAGCATGGTTCGACAAATGCTTGCTAATGAATGCAAGAGTTGTAAAAGGAAAACTAAATATAAATATAAAAATGCAACTTCAAATTAGCTGGTTCTACAGCTTGTACTGAAGTAGCATCTTCCCAGCCACATTGGAAAAAAAAAAAAAGAAAAAAAAAAAACCNAAAAAAAAAACCCCAACAAATCAGTTGATGCTGCCATCCTTACTTTATCATGCAAAGCAGATATTAAACAGGATATTGCTCTCTTTCTGCAGGATCTGTGCCAGCTAGAAAGCATACTATAGCCAAAATCTGACAATTAATTTAGAAATTGCTTTCGACCACACTGATTGCAATTACAGAGTGAGGAGCCAGAATATGATGGCTAGAGAAAATGCCCTATCATAGGGGCCCAAAGAATTCAATGTGTTTCACTTATCAAAAAACGAAATCATGAATGATCCAATTACAGCACACACACCACTCATTGTAAAAAATAGCTAGTCTCAGAGGGTTGTCTAACTTAGCAGAGAAATGCATTGCAAGAATCAATAACAAAAAGTTAAAGCAAAAAATAACACCAATTTAGAAATAAAATAAATAACATTTCAACTGTGATCCACTGCTAAGAATGATTATGAACTGAAGTAGCAAAATTCTTTTTTTTTAGGTTTAAATGATACAGTATTTTTATAAAAAAACAAGCCACCTCTTGTCTAGCAGTAGTTCTGTGAAATGCACTACAGAGAACAGGCGAGGTGGGAGATCAGACACAGGCACCTTTCTGTGCTTTTTGGGGCTACCCATACTATGAAATTAGTTATTTCTCAACATTCTTACCACATCACCACACCTCTCACTCTAAATTTATAGCCAAGTTTCCCATGAAAATAAAACTTGGCTTTGTGCTCTACACAGACATGGGTCTGTCCACTGCCTCTTAGTAACTCTGGAACCCAGTGGCAAAGTTTAATGAAAATCAACAAAAAGGTAGGGGGTTGCTAAATATGAAATGCTTAAATAATTTGTGAAAGGAGACAAAAGAGAGACGATCACAGAATCACACAGAGAATCAATTAGGTTGGAAAAGGCCTCCAAGATAATTTAGTCCAACCTATGAGTGAATACCACTGTGTCAAATAGACCACGGCACAAAGCGCCATGTCCAATCTTTCCTTAAACACCTCCAGAGATGGTGACACCACACTCCTGTGCATGGGAATGGCAGTCCACTCCAATGTGCATTCACCCTTTCTGTGAAGAAATTCTTCCTAATGTCCAACCTAAACCTCCCTTGGCACAGCTTAAGTCTATGATAAGGTCACCTCTGAGTCTCCTTTTCTCCAGGCTAAACAACTCCAGCTCTCTCAGCTGCTCCTCATAAGACTTGTGATGCAGTCCCTTCACCAGCTTTGTTGTTCTTCTCTGGACTTGCTCCAGCACCTCAGTGTCTTTCTTGTAGTGAGGAATTCTAAACTGGACAGAGTACTCAAAGTGTGGCCTCAGCAGTGCCAGATGTAGCTCCACATGGGACTGTTGTCACCAAAGAGTAGGATCCAGGACTTGCCCTTGTTGAACCTTATACTGTACATCTCAGCCCATCAATCCAGCCTGCCCAGCTCCCTCTGCAGGGCCTTCCTACCCTCCAGCAGATCAACACTTCTGCCCAATGTGGTGTTGTCTGCTAATTTACTACAGGTAGACGCAGTCCCCTCATCCAGATCCTCAACAAAGACATTAAACAGCCCAGCCAGTCCTTAACACAGAAGGTCTCTTCTTAACTCATGCATCTCTTATTCCCCACAGAGGAACAGGCCACAGAATTAGACACCAGAGAACCCACATGGGAGGACACAAACCATGCATATACACACTTTGGGAACAAGGCTTCAGTAGCTTTGCTGTTCATGAAATTGCTTAAGTGAGAATATTACAAAAACAATTTTGTGCTATGGATACAGAGAGTACACAGGCCATGTTTATCTCAGAAGCGAAGTTATCTGGGAGATATTGATCGTATTGATTCTCTTTTGGCCTTAAAATCCATACCATTGTGTTACTTTTTCTTCAAATCTCCCAAAGAGTAAGACTACTTCACCAATCTTAGTATGAGTCGCTCTCTAAAACATAGTAGAGAAAAACATGATGGACAATACTGCTTTTACTTACCCAAATTCCACATTGAGCATGAGACTGCAGGGACTGGTCTTTTTAAAGTACTCTTACAATTTTCAGATGATTGTAAAAAGGAGTTTTAATAACCGATTTGACTACTGACAGCATTTAATTTTTCTGAAAATATAACTGAAAAGGATCCCATGGTAGATCCTCTTCCAAGGCTGGGTTTGCAGAGAGCAGAGATGTTAGATCATTTATTAGAATACTTCCTGCTATGGCTACAATCAGGAAGCAAACAACTTGCGACCCCACCACCCGATCAGAATGGGACTGATTACTTCCAGGAAACAAATACTGTCTCCGTTGCCTCTAGAAAGTATCCAAGTACCTAACTTGAGATGGAATGCATTACTTCTGAGGCCACTAATGTTTGCGAAGCTCAATCCCACATCTGGCTCCAGGAAAGTTCGAAATTAGTACAAGACCAGGTTGGGAAGAGTCAGCCGCAGCCAGTGTGACCCCTTGTAGCAGGATGTGGAGTAAAGCTGTTGCTTGCAGGAACGGCACCAGCATTTAACCATATCTGTCATCTACAGGAAGGAAAGTACAATACAAGGAAGGCCATGCTAAGTCCATCCTTAGGAAGCAGGTTTTTTTGCCTGAAGAGATTTCCTCAAATCTTTAACAGGACAGGTTTGCCTCAGTTTAATTAGAGACAGTTTCTATCAAATGATCTGTTTCTGCCAGTTCTGGCAGCAATGACTAAGGCAGGTTTAATTGCACACTAGGAAAGATGTGCTGCATTGCTCACTTTTTGTTAAGGAGACAGAAATTAAAGCTGCTACATGAAAATGGAACTGAGGCACCTCCACGCAGCAGCTGGCAAATGAAGAAAGGGCATTCCAATCACCAAGACATCATTTCCGAAATTCAGACAACAATCAAACACCTTGAGCCAGTTGCACCGACTATTGCTGAGGAAGTGAAGCTTTCTCAGTATCAGGTTATAACATTTATAGTAGGTTGCTGCTTCCTTGTATTTGCGCACGAAGAAAGAACAAGGACAACAAAAAAGTAACACAGCTATTTACCAGTGTATGGCCTCTTGTAACACTGGACACACCCACTCCTATAAAGCGGGAGCCAGAGAGAGACATTGTTTCACAGCAAGTGCCTCAGGAACAAAAATCTGGGAACAACTCCCTAAGCAATCTCGTTCTGGACAAGGGCTGCCAGTACGTGTAACCTCAGAGGCAGGGCCACTGGAGAGAAAGAGAGGACAGGGAGCCATGCTTTCTTGCCAACCCGTACTGGTAAGAACACTAAATTTCTGGCCAAAGTACTCTTCATGACACAAAAGAGGAGTGCTACAAATGCCTTTCCTCAGTGATAAGAGTTACTAAAGCACAGCAGTACACTGTTCCTCAGCAAGACTTGAACTGACACCTATAAAGAGGAGAATTCTTCTGCTCCTGCTAACAGCTATTACTCCATACAATTCAGACCAGAATAAATTAATACCAATTAGATGCAATCAGCACTTTCAGCAGCAGCTTATGGGCATACCTTTGCATATGCCTGGCTGGGAACACAAAAAGAGCTTCCTTCTCCCGGGGCTACGGTGGCTTGTCACTGCTGTACGACCATATTACTCAGAGGGTGTGGAGTTATCAGGGCAATGACCCAAAAGAATGCTGAATATCCCTTTACAGCTCGGACTTTCGCCTACCCTACCTCTGTTGGTTCATCTTCACATGCCATCTCTCGGCACGTTTTCTGTGTCTAAGAGTGCACAGCACAGGGAGCTGCTTATTTTGAAAACACAGTGTAAATGAGCAAACATAATCCATAAATGTTTTCAAGGTATATTCTGCCAACACTGCTGCTCTGTTTGTAGCTGATTTATTTCTGTTGGCCTTTTAGATTTCCCATTATATGTAGAATTGCCTTGGAACAGGAATGTGAAGTTAAAAACACTGATTTAGGTGCAATGCAATCCAAGAGTGTACATCATGTATACAACTAAGTTCTGTATATTTATGACTCAGAAAAGAATAATGTACTTACACAATGCACTGCTTTGCAGAATTTAGAGTTAAATACATATAACAGTATTAAATATTGGTTGTTCAACAAAAATCAGATTTGAGCAGTTCTATTTCATTCAGACTTCTCCTTCCTACCTTTTCAGTTTTTGTAGCTATCCTGATTTTGTTTTCAAGAAAAATCTTCTAGGGAAAGAAGGGAAGGAAGTTATCTTTCTTCTTGATTTCTAGTACTGTCCTAAAGAGGACAGGTGTATTTGAAAAGACTCATGCATGAGACACAATTGTTTTTCCTTGCCTAACTTCTGCCCTGGACTTACTTGGAAGCCTCAGTGAAAAAATTAAAAAACCCTCTTCTGCCTTATGTTATATCCACCACCCCTAAAGAAGGGCTCTGACCATGAAGCTAAAAGAATGTCTGAAACCACTGCTAACAGACTAATTCAGTCACTATTAGACATTAGAAAAACAAGAGAAAAGTCTATACAATGTAACATTTAAGGTGTGCTACATGGAATGATGTCACCTAAATCCTGTTCCATTTAATGCAGAATATTTGAATATTCTCTGAAATAGAAATTGGTCTCCTCAAGCATAAATAACACTTTAAATAACTAGGAGCACTTGATAAACCCCATTTCCAAAAGTTTCTAACCCTTCTGCACTCTCTTGGGAAACCCAGAATACAAAACACTGTCTTACTGTGCAAAGAAGTCTTCTGAACCACAACACAGTATCCTCAGAGACAAATTAAAGTATGGGCACCAGGACTTTCCCAGGTTGTGTCTTGTCAAAGCAAATCCCAGCCATCAAAAGAGAGGTAAGAGTTCATGAGTTAATAATGACCAGCTGGAGGTACTTCAGTCTGAAGACTGGGGGTTAAAAAGCCAATCCTATGTTCAACCTTGCCTCTTGAAGTCTCCCTACTGAATGTCAGCATCTTCTGGACAGCACTCTGGGGCACCTGGCTCACCTGTAACTCAGTACACACCCATGGTGAAACACTGGGTTCCTACAGGCACTTATAGGTTGAGGTCTGGTGTTCCTACAGCCTTTTCTGAAATCCGCCTTTGGGCGTTTCTTGAGGCAGTCCACATCACTCAGGACTTCTACACTTAAATACTACTGTATTCCTAAATTCTACATCTTAGATGTATTCTAGGTGTAAGTTGCTCAGGCTTGCCCACAAACAGCAGGAGATTAGGGGGCCCAAAGTGGACAGCAATAAAATGACATTGGCCTCCCTACTGTGTCTACAATTCTGCAAGCTGTGTGGCAGGGGCTCATTTACTATTTTAATATCTATGAATTACTAATATAATTTGCAAAATCCATCTCGACACTGTTGAATGAGTTTAAAACAAGACTGATGATTTCATGCAAACAGAAAGGATCCAAATTAATGCAAAAATCAACGTAGCCCAAAGGAAACTACTGGCCTTCACATTGATTTGTATTCACACACTTAGATACCACTCTGGTAACCGTCAGATACCCTTAGTGAAGTGCGTAGGATGTTATGTTTAGAAGAGGCCTTAAGGTGTGGTTTTAAATCAATTTAATCAAAATAGTACCAAAAGTTGTGCCTGTCTTGTAGGACGGGATTAGAGATTCATGAATTAGCCAAGTATCAACCTAGCTGATACACGGAGGCCTGTCGTTAACATCAGACACAGTGTGACTAAACCCAGGGAAATCTGGCAAGAAAGAAATGCTTATTATCTGCTTTTAGACTCATACCCTACTAATAATGAAATTTAATGAGTACAGTGCACCCTCCAATTAATACCGGCCAAGGGAAAAGGAAACTAAAATTCTGAACATCAGTGGGTACCCAGTCTTGTAATGGTATTTTATGCAACTCTTACAATATACAGTGATAGAAATTCCCAGATGATTATGTAGATATGACATTTGTCTTAATTTATAGGAAGGAGCTCCCTTGTGCAGGTAGTGCTGATGAAGAAAAGCAACCACAAATTTGGGGAATGTGTTGCACGTTCAACACGTAAACAGAATCTGTCCGTAGAGATTATACTGAAATCAATGAGCCTTTAGAGACGATATTTCCATTTGAAGTTTCCAATTAAAACATGCATTATTTATAGCAGTAGAACCTTTGCCTGAGTGTAACACAAGAGTCTTTTGTCAACTCTGCTACAGCCCTTAACCTATGCTGAGCCTGCACTTCATGGAACTACTGCTCTATGAAATGTCTTTCACAACAGCAAAGTAGGAAGGACAGGGAATGCAAGGACCAGTTTGTTCAAGAGGAAGCACAGTTAAAACCTTAAGACCTAGCTCAGATTCCCCTCAGACTCACAGAAATTGATATTCAAAAAACCACACACATCCCTGTTTGCTGGATTACACAGAGAGAAAATAAAGCATACTAATTCAGATATTCCTTGAAAAATTTGGCTTGGAGTCAGAAGCAGACTTGGAAGATTTCTGCTATACCTGGCAGTTGGACTAGAAAATAATTCCTTACTGGTCTAAGCACATTTAAAATAGTTTACATTATTCAATGCTAGTTACATATGAAAGCCATGTTAAGACTTCCACTGCTAGCTGTTCCTGAATTACCAAAGTGTGTGAACTTCTGATGAAAGGCTGTTCTTCCAAGATGTCTTACGAAGCAAACCAGAAATATGTCAAGATTATTAATTTCTCTGTCTAAATTTTCTTCCTTTCTAGAGTGCAAAGAAATAATTCTGGTAGAACCTGTCATATTCATATTGAAAGATCACTTACAAGGACATACCAAAATCCTTTGCTTTACTTCAGAATAACTATGCTGCCTGGGGCTGGGATAAAGAAAAGATTAGAATTTGGCTCTATAAATCATACCTTGTATGTACAAAACCTGCTATCAGCAGTCAGTCTTTTCAGTAAACTAAGTATTGCTGAATATTTCTGCCCACTTAAAACAGGGTAATAAACATACAAAAAAAGAAAAAAGGAATAAAGCACTTACTTTGTATTCAAGGCCCCCTCTCTAATTAACTTATCAAGCTTACTATACAGCCTGCTTGAACAACAGCGGGGAAAAAAAATGGGAACCCCCCCGCCACCAGCACATCAAAAATTCTAGCGGGCATGCAACTGCACCATGCTACACCTGCAGCTCTGCTACTCCAAGCTACTTTTGCCTGTTCTCAAATGCAAAGACTGAGCTTGAGCTTGGTGCTTATGTGAAAGATGTAAAAACAGGGCAGAATGCTGCCAGAAGTAATCTCTAGTAATTACTAGTCATTTAGTGAGTGGTACAGACCATCCTTCACAACAATACTGAATAAATTTCCTAGAAAAGCAGATTGCTTACAACACAATTGTCAAGGTGACACCAAAATGAAAGCTCAGTTCACTTACCAACTATTACAAGTCTCCTCGTGCTTTCTGCAAGATTGGGACTGTTGATTTGAGTTTTGGCTGAATTCCAACTTCTTTAATTAAATTCCACATACCTACATCTCCTTCGCATCCCTTTGCTACTGCTAAATGCTATTAAACAACCAACACAATACGTCAGTGTCCTCTGGGCCCAGCATCAACAAGGATCAAAACATTTCCCCAAAGCAAAGTCAGGGAAAAGATGCTGGAATCCTTCAGAATAAAGTACTGCTGTTGTCATAAATGAGTACTTACCACTCAAGCAATTTCAAGTTAAAGAACCATCAGACTGTTGTGCAAACAAGTTAATACAATTCACATGGCAGCATTTTAAGGAAAGAAAACACTTCCCATTCGTACACTGTATGTACTCAGATGCAAACGTCCAACTATTATTCTTCCAGATGAAGAGGGACCAAGTGTTTATGTTTGGTATGCATCTCCAACCTTTTCTGTACTAAACGTACAACAGCAAGATGAGACCTGGGATGCTCATCAGTTTCTTACACTATGAGAATTTTCTCCTCTTAAAAAATAATAATTTTTAATTATTTAAGAGAGATTATACTTACAAATTGCCAGTAATTTCTGTCCACATAACTCTTTAACTAACATTTCCTGTAAATAAAGAAATCTACAGCTTACTTGAAGGGAAACTTTTATCCTGTTGCAGTAGTATATTCTTCACAACTGTGTTTCAGAAAACAGTGCTTCGGTCCGGTAGAAAGTTGTGATACCAGGTTTTTTATCCCCATAGGTTTTCTAAGCCATAGTCAAATAATAAATGTGGAGTCTTGCAGTAAAACCATTTTAAAAAGCAATTTCTGTTTAGCTAAATAAGATTCAGGTATACTTAACCACAGAATTTTTAAGTCAAGTTTATTTGATATCATATTTTAATAGTTTATATTTTTATTTCATAATTGGATAAGCTTATGATAATATACTCATTTTGTTATAAAAAGTAACCATGAAGAAATTTAATGAATTTTGTTTACTCCACTGAATGATACAGCATCACTATATTTTCCTGAATCATTTACTGTTTTATACAGAGACTATTAAAAATGAAAGATGCAAAGAAGAACCCACTGGTAGGGGCCACTGTCAGCTTTGGCACATTCCAACTGATTCTGCCTTGAAATGACAAACTCCTCATTTGCAAGTAAGCAGAATGTATCAGCAAGAGGAAACCAGAACAGAAATCACCATGTTCACCCTTTGGACAGGACAAATCCCCACAATCTTCTCAGCACATTGGAGTTACCACCTGTACCATACCCCATACTAAGGACTTGGGAAAAACCACTCTTCAGTGCTTTTAATTGCCACATAAGAACCATTTCTTCTCTTCTTACGTATAATCCCTGGCTTTCGGCATGAAAGCCTGACAATGCCAACAACTTTATTTGCTGGACTGCTTAGGTGGAAGTTTAAGTTCCACAGGGAGTGGTTTTGAGGGTAAAGGTGGCCTGGGAACTAGCTAATGAGATTCCTGAACTCAGGTGATATTTCTTAATATATTTTCAGAGAAGTTGTTTACCAGGGGAAGAAGAGCAGCAAAAACTACAGCCAAACACCTCATCACCAGAGTGATGTCAGCCTGTGTGAAGGTCCAAGCTCTTCTGAACGCTGTAATAAAACAGAAATGTCTCAGTGATTACAACCATCAGCAGCAGTGAGTGAGCACTGCATAAATGCAGGCTATCAGTCTCGAGCTGTACTGCCCACAAACCCAAAACAACCAAACAGTGGGACAGGGGATGAGCCATCCCTCGCAAGATCTCCTGGTTCTGCCCAGTAGCAGAGATGGCCCAGAGCAGCTCTCCAGAGCCATTTCACTTACAGCTTAGCTGTATCCCCAAGCAAGGGATTCTAAAGTGCCTCTCCCTTTACATAGGCAAGATGATGCCTTTCACCATTTTTTTCCCTACCACTGGATTAAGTTAGTGGAGTTTGCACCATGTTTTCAGCAGTATTTCCATTTCAGTTGTGCAGCTGCGGATGTATCGATTCTTTTAAAATAAAACCTCCACAGAGACAATAAAAAAATCTAAACTCCTAAAAACAGAAGTGTCCCAATTTACTTTTCAGTCTAAATAGGACCTATTTGCATTTAGATCCTTCGGGTACAGCTGCTCCAGCATGCAACCACCTACACCAGAGCTGCACACATTTGCGTGTGCAGATAATTCCAGCTCAATGCAGAGAAAGCTACAAACTGCTCTGAACTTGCATTTGTCATTTATTCTACCTAATCTGCATTATGACAGAGGGACATACCTCAAAATAAAGAACACAGACATAACACAAATACTGTCAAGGATTCATTCTATATTAAAATGTGAGGTTTGCCACACATTTACTATAGGTCAAAATCCTGTCCTGAGACAGTGGAATTATCATTTCACACTAATCAAGACCTTAGTTCTTTCAGATTCAGGAAATACCAAAATTAGAATCTAAACCTTTGGGTTCTGGCACTTTCCTCATGCAAGACCAGCCAAAAATACAGCTGTACAAAGGCTACAAGAGAACCCAGACTGTGACTTGTGGGTTAGTCTCAGCCCTTGTGACCTAACATCAAACAATGAGACTCCAAAACTTACCAACTTGTAACACAAGCTTCTCTGAATTCAAGGTTTCCATTAAACAAATATTGAGGATCCATTTATTTCAGCAGCACTCTTTGCAGACCTGCAAGGTAAGATATTGAAAGAATCATCTACAGGAGGATCCATCCCACAGTGTTAGCCAACAGGTGTAATATCTTCTAGATTTCCCCTGTAAAGTTAGCTGTAGGCAGGCAGTAAGAAATCCTAACAGGTGAATAAACCCACACATTTAAGTGATGTCTCATATAAAATGATGATGTCTTGTAGGAATGCCCATCATTCTCCAATGAACATAGAAGGGGACCCACAGAGAGGTCAGATTAAACAATTAAGTTGGCCTAACCTAATTTTTAGATTGATGCATACACCATAGTAGTTTAAAAACCTCATGGCTGGTAGTGCCAATATTTATGGATTTTCTCTATTTGGGGTAGTGGTACTTGGTACTTGGGTGGTGGTGTTATTACATGAACACAAGCAGCAAAAAACCCCTAGACTTCCTTACAAGTATGCTTAACAGAAAAACATGCCTTAACCCTCCTTTCCCTTCACACCTAACAAGAAAATTAAGTGGTTGATCTAGCAAAGAAAAAAATCCATTTTCAAGCTAAGATTTATACACAAGACAAAACATTTTCCCACACATTTTTATTAAAGCAGCACAAAACCCTTGCCATCTCTACTATCAGGAACACACAATTTTCAGGAAATCTTGCAGTCTTTGACAGCAAAGCTACAAAAATGTGAACCTGTCGGATTCTGGCCATCAGAAGCCATCATCTGCCTCTTCCAAGTCTCTAAGTATAGCAAACATCTCAAGCAAATTTATGTCCCATCTTCTACATAGTTCTGAGTTCCCAATAAGGCAAAAGCCTAAAAGTAAAAGACTGCTGTGAAGAGCCCAGTTACATACTCACACACATACATACAAGTATCAATACACATAGAAATGCACTCTTTTCTAAGTATCAGTAAACAATTTATATTTATTCATGAACTATATGAGAATACTGTATAGGTTTAGAGATTACACTTTTCTGTATTTCATCATTGCAGTTATGCCATCCTTAGTCCTCCGATCTGTATGTTATTTCTACCCTTTACACCTCACTTTTGAACACAGGCCACTGAATCAGTCAATGGGTTCTGTGTGGGTGCAAAGTACACATTTGGGGACTGGGTTGGGTTTGTCTAGATTTTTCTCTCTCTTTTTTCTTTTTTTTTCTTCTTTAGTATTCTTAAATTTTATTGCATTTTTGATACAATTTCAGAAGTAAAGGGTGTTACATTCTATTGTGCTTAAAAATCTTAAGACCAACACAGACCTGAAATAATCTACTTAAGAAAAAAAAACCCCAACACAACAAAACCCCAGCCTCAACTGTATTTACCCAATTCAGGCAAACTCTTTCACAAGTGGCAGTTTCAACCATCCTAACTATTTAGGTCAGGAACATTATGCAGATAGGAACTAAGTATCTATTAAGTACAGATTTCACATACAACAAAACAGTACTTTCAGACAGTGTTATTGTTTACTCTAATGAACACCAGTTAAATTATTCACTTCCTGATTTCATAGACTGTCATTATAAGTTTTTGACTTATTAAAGAAAATTTTTATTAATTTCCAATGGAACCAGTTTTACAGTAAAAGTTAAGCATGCAACTGTTTACAGTTTCATGATGGCAAACATGCATCTAACAGGGCAAAGCAGGCTGGTGGAAGGAGGCACATTGGTAATTTGCAAGCAACAAAATAGTTGGTCCCTGTAAGAAGGGCTGATTTTTTACAAGTAGATGAAAAAGTTTATGCTTCTAAAGTAATACTGCAAAAAGAGACAAAATAGCATGACCGGTATTACAGAATGATTTATTTTTAAAAGGATTTTTAGTAGTATAGGACTTAAAGAATACAGCTCCCTGTCATTAAGTTGTATCCAATAACTGAGCAAATTGTTGTAACAAGGTCAGTAAGTGATCATTCCATTGTAAGAATTTCCTTCATTTTTTGTTAGAACATTTGGATAATATTTACAATTCTGCATTTTTGCACACCTGCCACAAGAGCTAGGAAAAAGCCTTTTAGCCTGTTATTCCATTACCAGGAAAGCTCTTGGTGAAGAAGGAACCTACTTTAAGCTTGAGGTATTTTATCACTTTTGATAAATGCATTTCCAGATTTTTAGTTCAGGCATCAAAAGACTCTCCAAACAGAGCACTAGTTTTGTAATCAGAACTACCATTATTATGACAGCTAAAGAACCAGAATAGAAGTGACTCGTGGACATTAGCTTATCTTAGTTTAAATCTTTCAGCTTTAGGAAAAACAAACAAAAAAAGAAGCAAAGAGTACATTATTTAGTGCATAGAATTTAAACACACATGAATTTAACATTTAAACATCCACTTAGGCCGCTAAGTACACACTTGGAACATATATTTTGGCTTTCCTAAGACCAGCTAATGCTCCCACTCATCACATGACACGCCCTGCCAACACTGCAGAATGAGATGTGCTTAGCACTATCAAGAATACGATCATTTCCTCAATCCGCGGGGGCGGGATGGGGGGGTGGAACCAAAACACTACAAGCAAAGCTGCAGACAAAATCACTGAAAAAGCTGCGTGAACTTAAACCACCAAATTAAGCCATACAATTAGTGAATGAACACGTTTTTGTTTTTTTATGAAAGCTACTACCACTTGTCCCAGTACCCCTTCACACACATGCACTGATACTGTCACCTACTGGATATTTTTGTATTTATCCCAGAAAGCAATTCCCTTAAGCAAAAAAGCCTTCACAGAGGAAAGGTCCCAACAGGAATATATGTAAATGCAGGACTTGGGTAGGAGGGCATACCTTAAGGTGTGGGATTTTGTTGTTTTTCAAAAGCCACCAGATTTACAGAATTTATCTGGCAGAGGGATTATTTACACCTACCATCTCTATGAGCAGAGCCAACATTTGTAGGGCCTCTCACTTGCATGTGTTTGCAAGTGCCACCACAGTGGCACAAGAGCAGAGCTCACATTTGAAAAGCTTCTCGTCTATCAGGAAATGAAAAGCAAACAGGAAGGACGTTGTATCTTCCAGGCAAACACCAAGCATGTGGGGGAAATTCAGCACAGTGTCAGGGGATCAGCATTTACAGCACGTTCTCCAAGCCACAGCTCATCTTTCACATGATCTTGTTGCTAACAAAGCATGATCTTAGACACTGCTCTGGGCAGTTAAAGGCTGCAGTCTGTTTTACCAGTAGCAGACCTACAGAATCTAAATTTGGTTTCAACCGTAAGTCTAATCAAGATAGACTGGCCAGAACCATTTCCAAATTTACTTTTGATCTTTTTTTCTGAATCAAAGTTCAGAGGGACAACTCCAAGTGTATTCTATGTCACCAATTAAAACCAAACAAATTCTCCAGAAAGGGGAAATGTAGCAGAACAGTAAATTTTCAGAAAGCAATAGGAAATTACATTAAGGTAAAATAATTTTCACTTAATGAAGAAAACACTCAAAGAATGTTCTGTAAAGACATCAAGGACAACATTTAGGTCACAAGTACGAAGGAAGAGAATGACTTCCAAAAACAAAACTATTGAGAGGTACGTTCTTAAAGGACAGGCCACCCCTTTCATTTACATTCCCACTGACAAATTCTAATTTACAATGTTTAATTTCATATTTATAGGAAATTCTGAAATACTAGTGTTACAGTGGAGAACCTGAAATGAACCTAATCAGGAAGAAAGCACAGACTGAAAAAATGAAACAGAATCACAGAATCGTTAGGGTTGAATAGAGGACAAGCCCCACACAGGCAAGCCTATTTTTATTTTTACATGCAAAAATAAAACACACCAATGAAAACACTTGAGTTTAAAAAAAATAATGAAAAGTGAACATATTTTAAGAATCTAAGCCTAATACCAACCCTGGTATAGTAACAATTCTCCTCAAGACAGCATTTCACTGCAGCATTATTACAAGTATCTCTCCTGTACCAGTTCTACTACTGTTATCTTTCAAGAATTAATGCATTGCATGACCATTGCATAGCCAGCATTCTTTAGGTTTACCTCCAACTGTCGATGGGGAAATGAACAGGAAGAGGCTGACATCATCTTCACGAGCACCTGTCAAGATAGCAAATTACATTTTCACAGGTAATAAGTAGCTTCCTAAAACAAGCTCCATGTGTTTGCTGTGGGTCACATAGCAGCACAACAAGGAATAGGAGACAGTTCTAGATTTGCAATTGATCTTCTGGACAGTGACTGTCTTCACTTTTTTGCAAGAGTTTAATTTATTTTGCAGGGGTTTGGACACTTATTTACTTATGCACATAAGCACCATCAACAGTGCCTGGCCATGCTGCCTAGTAAGCCTCCCAGCAGAAGTTGTCTTGCCCATCACTCTCCTTCTCCTGTACCTTTTGAAGCCCTGTCAGTTGGCTTCTACATAAGAATATTTAATAGAGCAAACGTCTGTCTCTGAAGACATGGCACACTTGCTACCACAGAGATTGAGAGCCATCTGTCCCAGTTGAAGAGACGTCTATCAGCCTCCTTCACACCCAGGTTTCCTGCCAGACATCTGCCTTCTCTCCTGTGCCACCGTGTGTGATGCCATGGCTCCAGCGCTGCGGGATGCAGCACCACCCACGGCACCCAAGTGTTGGAGTGCCACGCTTCTGCGAGAGACTGCAAGAGTATTTAGTTTCTTCAACTCAGGGGAAGGTTAATTTTGCCACTGTGGAAAAAGGTGAACACTATGCTGCCAGGTCCTATAGGATGAGTTCTCTACAAGCTGTTTTATTTAAGTGCTATCACAAGCATTGAATTGGCTCCCACTGTCCTGTCCACCCACGCAGTGCACACACCAAGCAGGAGGTTTCAGGAAGGCATTAACACAACATAGCCTGTTTCCATCCACTGCATTCACTTAACCTTATTTTCTTATCATGTAAAATGCTCAATTCAGAAAAAAGAAGGAAGGCTTCACTTTTTAAGTGCCAACAAGATGGAGTGGATCCAACAGTTCCCAGCAGACAGTGCTACAAGGTACTTTCTTCTGTGTAATCAGAATTTCTAAGGTAACTGCCTTTTTTTCCCCCAGAATGATGGGATTAATAGAACCATAGCAATACAAAGTCTATTTAAACAAATCACTTGGTTGAGTCAGAACAAACCCCAGAGCATCAGTCACAGAGTCTGGGCCTTTGACAGAGTTCAAAAAAGTGCAAAGTTCAAAACAAAAAAAAATGAAGTAGAGAGCTTTCCAGAAAACGAAAGGGAATGTAGTCAAAGTGGAAACCCAACCCTATGATATTGAAAATCTTGAAATATGCCTATATGTGCAAGTTGATTTTAAGAGTTTTGAGAAGACATTCCTATTTTTAATCTGGCCATAGAGTAGTAGAAGAGAAAAAAAAGCTTTGGTTAAAGACCACATCCCTCTGAACTAGCAAAGACACCCTTTTCAGTTAGCAAGTCAGGAACATAAACTGTTCTTGTCTTTGCAGTATTTATATCTTTACACAGGTGTCTTCTGAACACAAATTCTAAACCAGGATCAAAAATATCCTTAAATATCAAAAATATCTCTAATTGCCATAAAAAACCCATTTCAGTTAAAAATTTGCCTGTTTTGTTAAATCAGGATCACAGTGTTTGGCTTCTGCATATTCATCATAAGAGAGAAAACTACCAGTAGGGAAAAAAATACCCCTTTTCTCTAGAAATTCTTTCCACATCACAAAATAATCACTCCTACACAGCACTCAATATTCAACTGTATTTTTTTTTCTCCCTAAGCAATTTACATAAGTGATAACATAGAGAGGACATCCATGCAATCCACTTGTATGTGTTTGCACCTGCTGTGTCAGAGAGACCTGATTCCCTGCTCCCAGCGCTGGCAATGAAGGGATTTGATGCCAGCATGCATTCCTGTGTGTTTCTGCAGAGCTAACCATAAGAATGCTTCCTGTCAGAAAGGAAATGAACCTTGTCACAGCTGGAAAATCATCATCTATTCTTCCTGTGTAAGTGGTCTGAAGGGATTATGTTTCTCAGTTACTGTGTTAATTTAGGCTTTTATTGCCTTTTATCATGAGTATTTAAGGCTATTAGTTACAAAAGATTGATACGACTATGGGAAAGATAAGAGCACAAAGATTTCTATCATACCTGTATAGAATGACATACTTCAGTTACTAGTTTATTATCTTTCAATCATTTATTTATATTCCCAAAATGATATAATTTGCTGCGTTGCATTAATTTCCTTGCAGCCAATACTGCCTAACGCAACATGATCTGGACAGTACTGGACTGTTCTATTTTGATGTTTGAATGGTCTACCAAAGCTTTCTAGAAATGTTTTGTCTCTGCTATATGACCCTTTGTTCTTTCAGGCCCACAACTGGAATTTATTTTAAAAGGGGGAAAAAAAAACCCATATGAAAATCACATATGTGCTAATATACAAAGAGAAGATTCCTAGAAAGAGAAACGGTAAAACATTTGAAAAGGCCAATGCAGATTACAGATCTGTTATCCCAAATTCCTTGATTTTCTGGATTATTCCCCTCACCATGCTTAGTACACCTCAGGAACAACAGAGGAAGCACTGGGTGTTCATAAATTCAAACACAAGTCTTTAATGCTGTAAAGTCACATCTTTAACACACAATAATTTCAAAGAGAGAAATACAAGCATAGAAGTTTAAAATCCTTGTCCTGTGAAAAACAACTATAGCAGGTATAATAAGTGCTTACATGTCTATCCAGATTATTGACCAGCACTCAGCAAAAGGAAACACACTGTAAATAATTAACAACTGAGTAAATACTATTCCCAAATATATGTAGTACATTTATATATTAGATGTAATAAACAGGATTACTCATTCTTTAAGCAGGCTATAAGGAAAACAGAGCTATTTTCATGACATATTTGTAAAGGCAATTCAAGTCCAGCTATTTTGAAAAGGAAGTATTTTAGAATACTATGGAATTTGTTTATACTGTACTCAAGACTTCTACTGGTAAAAGTGTTCCTGCTAATTACTGCACAAAGCAAGAGTGAATCATACAGTTGTTATTTTCTGCAACAGTGTTCAATACAACAAAGTGGCAAAACGGCAACTTCAGTTAGTTGTGTGGATCTTTCCTGCACCAGAAAAATATAGCTTACATTGCTCAAAGAATAAAAGCCCTGAACTTTCATGAGGGAACCTAAATACTCAGGGGAGATGCTGAAGTATTTGATGCACAGAAGGTGCTAAATCAGTGACCTCAGTAGAACTATGGGGCCTATATGGAAAAACCTGTGATTTAAACAGTGGGATTCAAGATGAAAGACAACTCTGAAAGGCAAGTTGTAATTATTTCCTCTTCCTCTCTAAAACTTCTGTAATCTTTAATGCAGAAACATCACTACAAAAGAAAAAAGTCACTTGATAAAGTTTTAGGCTCCATAAAGGTCCCACATGCATTACAACACAATTTTAATCAAAATCATCAAGGCAAGTCTAACAGTGAATTAGTCCTGTTAGGAATCACTTTCACTCTTCCCAGTTAGCTTCTGAACACTGATTATATGAGCTGACACTCACAGATGCCACCATGGTTTTCCTTTCTTTATATAAACTACTGGATAAAACTCAGCAGCTGAAAAGAGAGACTGCTCTCTCTCTGTGGCTTTTTGTTAACTAATTGATCTGTAACTTAAACAGAACTACAGTCACATACTTTCAAGAAATTCACAATGGTAAGTAATAATCACCTTTTTCCGCACAGTATTACAAAAGACCCCACTATACTCCCAATCAGTAACATGGCACACCTCCATAAAGTTTTAGGTGATAAAACTGCACTTTGTGGCTGAAATAAGGCAATAAAATTTGGTTATATTGTTTAGCATCACTAGCACTGCCTGTGAACTGAGGCCTTTAACTCCCATGCTCTGTCAGCAGAATGCACAAGCCATCCTTGTACATGAACACATTAATTACATATGAATGAAAAGCATCACTAGATTTAGTGTAGTCTAAGTTTTATTTTCTGATGGGAGAAAAATGGCTGTGAGAACATTGTTTTGAATTGTAAAATGTAACTTGGAAATATAGAAAGTCAGTATTTGAAAAATGTAAAAGTAAGACTAAGGTGACATCAACTAATAAGCTCATAGGGTGTGGTTGCTTGGTTATCTTATCCTTTGAGATATATACTCACCTAATGCCACAGTCATAAAAATCTTCAGTCTCAATATAGAACTGCCTTTGTTATAAACTTGAGATAGATTTTGCTATCTGTTGTACTGTTTAATACTGAAAAGAATGAAGACTTGCAATTCATACATTCCAGCTACCTTTGTAGCAAACAGGTAGAAATCATAATTTTAAGCTCTCCCATGGGTATGGAGCCCCTGCTGGGATCCACAGGCAGAGAGGGACACTGGAAAAACGTTGGGAAGGTAAAAACCAGCCCGTGCGATGTTGTTCATCTGCTGCCCCCTCCTGGCGCAAAATAAACGAAGCGGCCAGGAAAACAGCTGGATTTCCAGGTCTCCCTATCAACACCTTTTTGGTAACCTCTAGACAGCAGATCTTTCTCAGTTTAAAGGAATTCCTTGAAGTTTCACAGTGTCCACAGACTCTGAAATATACTTCCCATGCGTGTCTGTTAATCTGGGCATAACGAGAGACAACTGTGGGACGAAGAGAAAATGAGGCAGCTTGCTCTGGCACTCTGGAGCTCTGTGCAGGGCACAGCCCGTGCTCTCAGAGTCACAGGCAGCACAGCACGGTTATCCTTACGCCCTTCTGCCATCAGCTATTCCATCTGTGCTGCAGGACACATCACTGAGCTGGCCATGATTCCAAACAGATCCTGTTCTGCCAAGGGGACAGGGCCTTTAGTGGAAAGAATTAAGAGACAGCTGCAGGCTAGGACTATGGCTAATTCCAGTTTTATGAGCTTGCACCCCAGGGGGGCTTGTAAGAAAGGAACAGTGTTGACATGAAGTTTGTTTTGCTGTACAGAAGTCAAGCAAAGCTCGAGTCAGAACTAGGTATGAAAAGTTCAAGTAAGTTCTTAATCTTCATGGCTCCAGGGAGAGCTCCAGATAGTCCATAAATGCTCCTTTTTCTTTCAAAACAGAGCTGTAGTATGTACATCAAATGATACATTTCATATTTAACCTCAGATAAAATTTGGATTTTCATACTCCACTCGTTCACAAGTAACTGTTGTAATGATGCAATAATGTAAAGTACTTAACCTTATACTTCTGCCACTTAAAACAGACAAGTTTTAACTGGCTACTACATTTTTAAAAAGTCCAGAAGACAAATGCCTATGTGCAAGGTACATCATACATATTGGTGTGCTCCCTACTTACTAACAAAAATGCCCTAGCTCAATTCAAGCAATTAAGCCTTTGGCTAACCAAACCCAAATTCCATTTTTGCTTTCTTTTTATTATACCAATTTCAGCAAGCTACTAAAATATGAATTTATTTCTTTCCATGTAAGCAACAATAACTTCAAACGAGGAAAGCCAGATTCAGCATAGACAATTATTTAAGTCCTAGAAAACAGAGGGATGAAGAAGCCATTTGGGGAAAAAACTTAGACAATTCGAATTAATTTATGATACACAACTGTGAAAGCCAGAAAGTTAAACTAGTTAGACTAGTTAACTACTGTAAAAATGTTTTCTGACAGTGTAACAGACATACGTACGGCCATAAACAACAACAAAAAGAGCAAACACTCCAAACCAAATGCACATACTTAGAAGAAACCTAGAGGAAGATATGTACACAAGCTTCTCTACCCAAATATTAGAAAAGCTATCAGAATATTTTGCAATGTCAACTCACTGACAGGTGGCTGCCAGAGATTATTATCTTCTTTATCAAAGAAAAAGAGATCTTTTTCTGAATAACAGGAAGGCATCTCAAATGCCTTCTCAAATTCTCTTTGGAAGAAAGGATGAACTTGAGGTCAGGCAAAATCTTGGTGTTAACTCTTACAACTGCAGGTAAATAGAATTTTACACTGATAAAATTGGTGCTTCAGTTAATATTCCTCTTAAAAATGCAGCCATGACTACAAAGGAAGCTGTTTTTTCACCTAGTTAACTCGTAGAATTCCAAGAAGTCTCCCAGCACCTCTCTTGACTCCTGACAGAGCCTGTTTCAGTGGCTCTACTTTGTTATTGCTTGCAACAAACCATAACAGAAAGCTGCACCTCTTTTGATCAGCACATGCTTAATTTATTCCAAACACTGGTACTATCACAAACCAAGTAGAAGGCAGCTATTTTTATTTTTGTTCAGTCTATCTAAGGGCAACTTTCTTACAAAAATATGTAAGTAAACCAACAAAAAAATGAATATACCAGATTACCATTGCAAATATTCTGCAATGGAGACACAAAATAGCAAGTTTTGCCATAATACGGATCATACCTACTGTAGGTACTGCATTTAAATCAGCCTGAATCCTTCTCTCAAGCTGCTTTTGTGTTGAAGCACATAGGATTATCTTCTGGCTTCTTTCTTCTCTTCCTCTCTTTCATTTGTGGGTTTATTGTTTCTTCATAATGTATTTGTTTGCGATGTCCACTCAACTGAGGTCTGATTTTGAATACTTGATCCCAAAATGAGGACAAAAGGGCTGTAGAAGTTCCATAATTTTCCATAATGCTCCTTCAACTCTTCTCTGGATTGCCAAATAAGAAATAAGCTAAGTAAACTAATTCAAAAAGAAACTCAAAATATACTATACCAATATTTTATAATATCATCAGTGATGGAAAGATTTAAAAATCTGAAATATGAAACTTTCAGGTGATGAAAGACAAAGTTGTTGAGAAAATAAATCTCGCTCCTCATTGTGTGCTATGTTTGTGAAACACACAAAATATAGAGCTTCTCAAGAGAAGTAATTTGTTTGAGTTGGTTTTTGTTCATTTGTTGGGTTGCTTGGGTTTTTTTAACCTGCAGAGCAAAGTTAGATGCAAGCTAAAGATAAGTAATTTTGAGGAAAGAACTGCTCTGTTTTGTTTTTGCATACACTGCACATACAATGAATAGGCAAGTGATTTACAGAAATGTTTGACTGCCATTGACACACATCTTGGAAGTACAGATTATCATCACTGGATGCAGACTTGCATCATAAAATTGCTAAAGTGCTGCTCAGCACAATGAAAGATAAAAACAAAATCAGGTAAGCACAAATTACAGCATTTGAAAAGTGACAGCATTTGAAATGTTACTACTGTGTTTGACACACTTGTCATGACAATAAATACCCCTTTCTTTTTAAAAGTGACAATGCAGGAAGGAGAAACCTGATTTTCAGGTTTCTCATTTGACCTGAATCCCTTTGTTTTACCAGATTACAATGTATTTATCATATAAAAGCTTTATCCTATGATGCACATTTCTAACATTTCTAAGCCTCCTCAGTTAAACTTCCAATGATCATAATACATGTAGATAAAGAACAACCAATCTTTTTACATAATACAGCTACTATGCTGCAAGGAATTGATTTACGTTCATTATGTTATGAATATCCAAAAATTGTTAAAATAACATATAATGCTAATTATGTTGCTAAGACTAATACAAAGACCAGTGAAATGTCAAACCAAGATACAAACTTAAGAAATACAGTGCTGCACACACTTTTAAATATATACCATACTTGGCAAAATTAGGGAAAAAAAATAAGCCATTATATGATTGAGAAGATACCCAGTGGTTGTTTCAGAGTAAATGAAATACTTTCAACCATGCAAGTATCATTTGGCACAGAATAACTCAATTTGCCTCAATTTTTTTGGTCCTGACATGGTTTGTGTATTACTGCTTTTGTATGACCAACAAAGTATGAAAATACCAAAAAATCTCCTTTTACCACCCTCTCAAAAGCTTACAAACAAGATATAAAAGCTGATGTTAATTGTTATACAAATAAATCAATCTCAAAACAGTTGTACCAACTCTGAGGATAATTTGTAAAAACAGAACTTGGTAATGTGAGACATTTCAGCAGACTGCTGTTTACAGAAAGAAAGAATTACAGACTTTTTTCCTCACCCAGTGTCACTAAGCCTTATTTATGAAATTGCCCATTCCTTTTAATGTGATGACACAGCAAGCATCAGATTGCAAATACTGCTGGCTTCTGGAGTCTCTAGTGACTAAGAGAAAGGGGAGGATAAATTGCCAGTTTTGTGACCATGTACAGATTAAAAAGCATTTAAGAATCTTATTGCTTTTTTCATTTGCTGTATTCAAGCATAAATAAACACTTACCTGACCCTCCAATTCAGTGTACACCAGTGTGGCTCAGTAGTCAAGACACCATCAACACATGTAAGGATCTAGTGATGGAGCCAAAGGCAGTAACTCTAAAGGGTCTACACATCACAGGACCTGAGGAAGAAATATGTGAACTCTGATATAGCCATGTACTGTATGGCACATACATGGTGTACAGCAGTGTAGAACCTACTTATCCAGAACATACACCAGTACACTTTACTGAAGAAGACAGCATTTCTGGTCATTTATTTTAGTATATTAAGGCAAATTGCCAACATATTTCCCACAACATAAAACAAAACCTATATTAAAAAACTCACACAAAGCCTCAACTCATTAACGTTGCTAAGACAAGAAATAAAAATTAGGAATTGGCAAAATTAAAGTTGAATTGCCAAAATCAAAGTTGCCTTGGTAACCTTAATCTCATTGTATTTTGTGTATCTACTCTGCTCTCTAAAGAATAAAGCAATGCTAATGAAGCACTACCAATTCTATACACTGAACTTCAAAAGGATCACTGGGAGCAGAAATTTGTCTACAGGCAAATCAGGCACTTGAATATTTTGCAAATGTACCCACCCACACAGATGAGTGCTTGGCTTTTTGACCTGTGCTGAGAGTTCTCTTCAATTTTTTTTGTAGTTTTGTTTAACATTCAACAACTTTTAGATTTCATTTTTGAAATCAAAATACCTAAGAAGTTAAAACATTAATGTCAGATTTCAGAAAGCGGAATCATATATAGACAAACACACACCACAAATCTCTGATGCTTGAACTAACTGTCATTTGAGTAAATAGAAGTGATTGTGCACCTTGTTATTTTAATGCTGGTTCACATGTCTGAGACTAAATCCTTCTGTCCACTTCAGACCAAACTGTTGCCCAAATTATTTTCCCTTTCTGAGACTCCACATTATTTAGCTCTTTGCCCACTTTGCCCTGTCCCCAGTATCACTTGTCCTAACATGCCAAATTTTGCTTAAGCTCATCTCATCTCATCTTTTACTCTTTAACATCTCGTAAGTTTTCCAGCCCCACTAGTCTTCAGTATCCAACTTCTTATATATGCTGCCTACAAAAGAATAAAAAACTTTTGCAAGCCAGGTGCCAAAGGAAACTGGCAGGTTTTCTTAGTTCCTGTCCCTGCCTCCCTGAAACAGTCAGTCACAATTAGCTGCCTATGGTAAGGTACTGTCATTGCTCACTGCATTTTTCAGAGACACTGAAAAGGCAAAATCTCAACAGATTTTTCTATCAGGAGTGTGGCCTTCCAGCTATTCTAACAGAAGACATCATCTGAAAAATGCTTATATATTTCCTTCAAGACATAGGCTATTAGGGCTTTTTAAATAAAAGGTATCCAGAGTCTTGCAGGTTTCCACTTGAAAACATTATGAACAGAAAGTTTTCCCCATATGCGTTCTAGAAAACTGGCTGAATCATTTTGGTTGATTTGCGCTTCTGACATCATTAATTGTCCAAAAAGGAATCAGAAAGAGACTAAACCCTTGGGTCAAAATAGATCTAAATTGAATATTGAACCTGGATGGTCATCATGAAGAATAGTACAATTCTGGTGTTACTCCAGTCATGTTGACACAAAGCTAGAGACAGAAAACCTTTAGACATGAAGCATCCTTCAGCTTTGACATTCTCAGCAGTACAGTATCCCCACCCTCCGTTTAATAACATAACAAACAACAAAATGATAAGGTAATAGTCTTCCTTGCATGAAGAAAGGATCCCTACCTCTTGCAGATGGAAATAAAATTTCACTGAGATGAAGCAACACACTTGACAAAGGAAGAGACTTGCTGCTACTAACTTAACAAGGTAGAATTTCCTTTCAAACTAACAACTAGTTATCCAACCAAGCAATTATCAATTGCCAAAATAAGCCCATCAGAAACTCAAATCAACCTAAGAAGTATTCAAAACCCAAGCATCTCATCATGTCCTGCCATCCAGATTCCCTGCACTGAATGTTGCCTTCTTTTCTCCACTACCTATGTAAGCGCTGCTCAGCTGCAAGCTCAATACAGCTGTCACATCGCAGCCCACTGCCTTGGAAAGATGGGGATCATTGTTTAGTGCCTTCAAGCAAACTCTAAGAAGTCCCTAATCCTTCCTCCCTGCCCTTCAAACTACAGTTCTAATCTATCTTAATGAGTTTTAAAGCCTTCTTCCATTAATTAAAACAAATTTAGCTGTACGCATACTTGTATTAGGAGAGTATTTCACACTGAAAGAAAAAAAAACTAACTGGAAAAAACATCTCACATATTGCATTCAGTACAGTTTGAAACAGTATCTGTGCTTGCACAGATGCTTGCAGACCTTGATCCATTCCTTAGTTGTATTAAAAGACACAGTTTGTTACAATAGCTTAAAACCAGAGCAAATATATTAATTTAAAATAGAAGAAAGACATTTCTCCATGTTAAAGCTAGTAACGTAAATGTTCAAACTTATATCCTATTTAGTTTTAAAGTATTTTGTGGTTATTTAAGCAATATGAGGCCAAATTTGGCTGAGATGCACAGAATTCAAGAAGAAAGAGCAATTATTGATTATGAAGACATAATTTGACTATGGGGACTCTGGCAGCAAATCCAAGGTTAGCTCACCTCTAAGAATGCTTAATGCACTCGCAATGTCAAAACAGAACAAAAACCAAAACAAACCAAAACATGATAACAAGGAGCTCTCAAAGATTTCAAACCACAATTAAAAATGGGTTAGCAAAACATGCACTTGCAGTGGAGTTGTTTTGTTGTGGCCTATGGAGCATATGAAAAATATTGAAGGAACAGATACTTTACAATACCTAAACTTCAAAGGATTTTTTTAGTGGCACACATAATACACTTTACATGTCCATTTTCTTCTAAGCACATCTGCTTACAGTCTAAATTTGGTCTGGAGAAAGTATTGTTAGGAGATTTTGTACAGAGGATTTCTGTCTAAAGGGAAATGCAATCAAGACCACTAACCCCTTCTTGTAAAGGTTTTAAAATAAAACCACTCAGCTCCACAGCAACTTCTGAACTCTTTTTTTTTAAGATTTAAGATTCAACTTGTACATTGTTTTCCACTAAGCAGTTAGGCTTTCACGTAGGTAAAAAGCTACAAGGATATTCTACCAAATAACATTAGCAACTACATCTAGAACTTGACACTAAGTTAAACACAAGCTTAGTGCTAAGAAGCTGTGTTTAAAACTATTTCAAAAACTATCCCCACAGCCAGCAGGAAGGCTCTCATTGTAACAGCTCCGCAAGCACAATAAATCAGCAGACAACAGTTCCTTGTATTTTTACAGTAAAGTTTCCTTTAATGGAATAAAACATCTGAAAAACATAAGCAAGTTGAAGATTCCTTAGTTTCTTTACTGTTTCTTCTGCACCTCAAAAATGTATAGAAATTAGCATGGTGTTAAATAAATACTTAGAAAGGTTTCCTTTGCTCACATTTATCATAAAAATGTAAGCAATATTCTGAAAAAAATATTTACAATTCCACAATACTACCAAGAGCTTAAAAAATTGTTAAGTATTTAACCTATTAAATTTTTCACTAGAAAGCTAGAATTAAGTAAACTTTCTGCATGTTAACATAACAATGAATGCTAAGTTACAATCTTAAAAATTCATCACCTCCAGATATAATGGAAATTGTCAAAAGAGCATCTCAGAAAACCCAGTCTCAGGTTTTCTCACTACAGCTGTAAGGAAGATGGATTTTTGATCCCCACGCCTCCCACCCAAAAGGAATGAAATGACTCATTCAAGAGACAATTTAAAATTTGTTAATAAAAAGCAGTTCTCCTTTCACTTAAAAAACCAATTGTTTGTATAAGCATTCATAAATTTTTTCACTTCTGTAGTCACCTGTGTTTTGAAAAACTGTAAATTTCAGTTGTCATTCCATGTGCTTTCCTTCCTACCCCCTTAAAGAAAAAGTTATGCTGGACTACAGCCTTGCTCTTGGCTTACAGTCAGACTCAATTAAGGGGACACTGTAAGTCATTGTGGAGCAAATAAAAAACCTGTTTTGCTTTTAGTTCTAAAAATTACCATTTTCTCAACTACTTTTCCTGCAGAAATTCTGCTAGAACCTTTTAAAAAATTCTATCTCCTGCCCTGTCAAGCAGTGAAACCCTCAGAATAAGCCCATGTATCCCAAAGACAACAAAGACATCAAAACTAGAAAGCATAACATGCAATCCTAAACCTTTCAATCAAAACCCTTCATAATCTTATCTAAACCCTACATCAGGACACAGGTATCTGGCTAGAATCACAAGGTGCCCTGTCATTCCACATTCCTAAGCTTGTCTGTTTCCTTACTGACCGCTGCCACAAACCCCAGAGCCCACCCGTAAGCCATCACCTTATTTCACAATCACCTGCTCTTTCTTCGTACTGAGCAATCAGAACCTAATCAGTAGTTTTACAGCAGCTTCTGATGAAGCATTTACAGTTCGTACTGAAAGGCTACAATAAATTTCGCGTTGACCAAACAAAGTCATTTGCAGCGATAAGTTCAAGATGAGGAGGCAACTGGATGAGAATGAAAAATAAAACCTGACTTACTGGTAAAATCACTGTGTGGGCATATAACCATATCCAGACAATGCCAAGCAAGCTACATGAAGATTTCTGATGTGCTCAGTTTCAGATGATGGGCACTGAGATGAGGTTTCCTCTGATGGCTGTTTCTGTGCACTTTGCAGGCACTTTATGAAGTGATATAAAAGCACTTCCACAGGCGAGGCACGGGTAAGTTTCTTTTATCAGCATGTGTGATTTTCAATGATTTTCCATTAATATCTAGTCAGTCATGTGACAATAAACACATTTAAAGCCACGATCCATATTGTGACCCTTCAAATGGATTTTCTCAGCATCTTTCCAGTCTAGTGGTACATTTCACACATTTAGAAATGCTGCCTTCTCTCAGAACATAGCTTTAAGGCACAAGTATCTTCCATAAGGTGAGCTGAGCCTTTACACACAGCTTTGAACTGATTTTCCTATGATGTTTACACCTTCACTGAGCCTTAGGGGTTTTCATCTCCCCAGCGAATGTCTGGATTCTAACACTGGAAACATGACAGATGCTGAGACATCGACTGGGCTTATCTGTCCTTTCTCTTGGAATATGGAAGAACAGTCAGCACTGCAGGGCTCCCCAAGCTGCAAACAAGCTGCTACTTCTCCAAACAAGCTGTTAATTTCACAGGAGTGAGAAGCATGAGGATTATGCATGAGCTCATGTCACAACAGCAAGGATTCTTATTTTGAGGCATCTGACACACAGGCAACAAGACAGTCATTTTTTGCCAGATTTTCTTTGTTTTTCATTATTTTCCTCTCCAATGCTATGTAACTCGTTTCTGCCTTGGTCCATTTTAGGGGCAGCCTGAAATTCGACACGCCCTATCTGTTTCACATATTTGAGCCAAGTGTATCCTGATCTTACTTTTGATCCTGCCTGCGAAATGCAAAGCTTGCACCTATATTTCTCCACAATATATGTTTCCAGCAAACCAGGCAATTTGGGCTTCAAAATCCTCAAGCAGAGCAGTGTACAGCTGTGATGTTTTGATGTCCTCATGGTGATGTGCGGGTTCACTGACAGAACACACTGGCATTTGTAGTTAAATTTGTTAGTTTTTTGTAGCTGCAGTTGCTTAGAACGTGCTGCTGGTAATGCCAAGGTGGTGGGTGCAATCCTCCTATGGGCCATTTACTTAAGAGTTGGACTTGAGGATCCCTGTGGATCCCTTCCAACTCAGAATATTCTGCGAATCTGTGAAAACACAATAAACGAAGGAGTTAAAATCCACTTCACGTTTTCAAGTGTCTTGAAAGAAAGTCTGGGGAGCAACGACAGCCAGATTCGGATTCCAGTCCTAGGGATGTTTGCAGATTTTACGACTATTTGAAAGAAGTGAGGGTCCTGCATGAGAAAAATTATGCCATTAATGACTGTTCAAATCACCTGCTGAAATTAAAAATGAAACACAGTTTAGCAACGCTACAGCATTTCTGTGTTAATATCATAACAGCTCCTGTTAGGAGACAGGCAGCAGTGATCTTTAATCTTACACTTATTTTAAAAAGACGAGAACGCTGGTGAGAAACCCGCACCCTCCTGTCCAGAAGCCACCAGAGCGCACCCAGGCACAGCCCCGCGCCCCTTCCCAAACCCCATCGAGCCTTTCCCTGCAGCCCGGAACAGCCACGCCGAGCCTGGGAAGGCAAATTACGCGGAGCAACGCCGCTCAGCAGGATCACAGATTCACAGAACCGCTTGGGTTGGAAGGGACCTTAAAGATCACCCAGTTCCAACTCCCTGCCCCGGGCAGGGACACCCTTCCACTAGACCGAGCTGCTCAGAGCTCCAGCCAAGCCAGACTTGAACATTCCCAAGGATGGAGCATCCACAGCTTCTCTGAGAAATGCGCTCCAGTGCCTCAGAGCCCTCACGGCGAGGAGCTCCCTCGCAGTACCTCATCCAGCCCTGGGGACTCCCGGCCGGCCCCATCCCGGCAGGATCCGCTCCCGCCGCCGCCTCCCCTCGGCCGCCCCCAGCGGCGGGGGG